>CM060124.1:26684953-26744953 GCA_030522415.1 Channallabes apus | reverse complement strand
TTTACTCTTCTTATTTCTTCCATGGTTTCTCTTTTGACTCTTTGTTGCTGTGGTTGTGTGAAGGTGTTTCAGGGTTGTGGTCATCTTAAACCAGTTCGATCCGGATCAGGTCGGAGCACCCGTGAGGTGTTTAATGCTCGGTTTAAACCCTACAACCCAGAAGAAATGCCTCTTTCAGAGAGCAGCGGCCTTGACAGACTGGTGAGTGTCTGTCTGTCTGTCTGTCGTTTCCTCTGTTGTCTGTCTGTCTGTCTGTCTGTCTGTCTGTCTGTCTGTCTGTCTGTCTGTCTGCCGTTTCCTCAGTCTGTCTGTCTGTCTGTCTGTCTGTCTGTCTGTCTGTCTGTCTGCCGTTTCCTCAGTCTGTCTGTCTGTCTGTCTGCCGTTTCCTCTGTCTGTCTGTCTGTCTGTCTGTCTGTCTGTCTATGTCTCTGCTGTCTGTCAAGAAATGTCTCACTTTCTGTGTTATTTCTCCCACTGCTTCCCAGAGGAGCGTCTGGAGAACAATGCAGGACAGCGTAAGCTGACTATCCACCTACTCCTTCACACACACACACACACACACACACACACACACACACACACACACACACACACACACACACACAGAGTAAGAGCTGTAAGGTTAAGTTTCCTGTACAGTACTTATGGCTTTCAGTATCTCTCTTTCTCTTTCTTCCATCTTTCCTTCCTTTCTTTCTCTTATACTTTCTCTTTCTTCTTTTGTGTTGTTTTCATGTGCACTTTCTTTGACTTTTTTCCTTTCTTTTCTTTTCTCTTTCTCTAATTCTTTTTGTCTTTTACTTTGCCTTTTTTTCCATCCTATCTTTCCTATTTTCTTTCTTCCTCCCTTATTTTTTTTCTCTTTTACTACATTTTTTTTGTTTAACTTTCTATTTCCTTTTCTTTTTACCCTTGCTTATTTCTTCCATCGTTTCCTTTTCTTTTTTTCCCCTTTCTTTTTTTTTTGGTCTTTTTTTTTCACCTTTTAATATTTTCTTTCTTTTTCTTTCTCTCTTTCAAGTATTTCTTTCTCTTTTTCTTTTCTCTCCTATTTCCATCCTTCCTTACCCACACTTTAGCTGAGAGCTGAGTACATTATTATTTAATAGTCATGATGGGATGTGGCCAGCTCTTGTAGTATTACATTTTTAACTTGACATAATTTTTCTTCTTCAATTCCTTTTTAATTGTTTTGTCCCTTGTGTTTTTTGTTTTTCCTTTTGCCTTCTCTCTCAATTATTTACCTCTTTCATACTGCAAACTGCAATTAAGTCCTTCCTTCCTTCCTTCCTTCCTTCCTTCCCAGAGATATATTTATATCCTTATAAAAACTGTTAAAAAAATTAAATGAACACTTTAAAAACACATCAGATCTCAATGGTAAACTATAATCTTGCTGGATATCTATACTGATATGGACTGGGTAATCTGTTAGGAACGAAAGGATGCCACATCATTTGATGGAAATAAACCGCTAACAATCCTCCCTGATCTGGACCACAATATCACTGAGATCCTGCACAGTCTGAGGTGCAAACTAGTGGCGATTGGCAGACCGAAACATAATGTCCCAGAGGTGTTCTGGTGGATTTAGGTCAGGCAAGTGTGGGGGCAAGTCAATGGTATCAATTCCCTCCAGTAACTGCCTAACTACTCTCTCACCACATGAGGCCGGGCATTGTCGTGCACCAGGAAGAACCCTCCATCCCTATCCCTAGTGGCAGCCAGGTTGATGTGGAGGTCTGTGTGTCCCTCCATGGATATGCCTCCCCAGACCATCACTGACCCACCACTAAACCAGTCATGCTGAATCATGTTAAAGGCAGCATAACATTTTACATCCCTTTCATATCCATCACCGAACCTGCTATAGCTGGTATTCTCTGGTAAATGCCAATCGAGCTCCAATTGAGCACCTTTTACAGCGCTGTCCAGCTCTCTGTGTCCTGGAATGTTTCCAGACGCTCGTGCTGAGAACGTCCTGGGAGACACGGCAAGACAATGGCACAAATTGATGTGCCATCCTGGAGGAGTTGGACTGTGCAACCTCTGTCACGTCCAGGTATCACCTACGTAATGCTACTAGTGACACTGACCCTAAAAAATCCAGTGGCCTCAACCTGTAAAACCAGTCCTGATTTTTAATTCAATTCAATTCAGTTTTATTTGTATAGTGCTTTTAACAATTGACATTGTCTCAAAACAGCGTTACACAATCAAAAGAATTATTTAAGTTTGTATGGAATGTGAATGTGTATGAATCAAAATGGTCAGATATTCCCTGGTGAGCAAGCCCGAGGGCGACAGTGGCAAGGAAAAACTCCCTGAGACGGTAATAGGAAGAAACCTTGAGAGGAACCAGACTCAACAGGGAACCCATCCTCATCTGGGTGAAACAGATAAACAGATTTTTAGTGCATTGTAAAAAATGTTCGTAATTCTAACAGTAAAATGCCGTATAAATGCTACAGAATAAAAACATATTTCACAAAACTTGGGATAACCATAGAATTTACAGTGAAAAACTGTAATTAGTTTTATAGAGTAAGATCTTAAATTTAACAGTTAAAAACATATGAGAATATGGTTTATTGCAGTAAAATGTATGATATACTGTATTTATAAAAGGAAACTCTCAGAGAAGGTATTTGTTACTAATATCATGGAGCATCAGTTTATATTTTACTAAACCTTTGTTTATAGAGTTTAAAAATCAGAAAAATATCTGCTCTGTAAAAAATAAACTTTAAAATTTTATGGTAAAAAACTGGCAGCTGTGATTGACAGAAATTTACCATAAAAAATACGGTAGCAACGTTATTGATTGTACGGGACTGCGCTCATTATACTGTATATTTTATGGATATCAATAGTTTTTTCTACGGTTTATAGCCGTCTAATTTACATTAACCAAGGACTTCAAATTAGTGAATGGTATTCCGCCCTTTGATGACTGTGACGAGGACAGCCGCAAGCACGCGCCACTTTACCCGCCGCCACCGCCGTACTTAGAGTATCTGCCCAAAAAAATGTCCACCCTGACATTTGTATATTTGATTTTGAGAATTTAAATATTGTTTTGCTGTCTTTATTAAAAAATACATGGGACCATGCTGATGTCCAAGTCTTAAATAACTTTTGATGGGTTTTGATGATTTGATTTAGATTTGTATTCATCAATTAGTATAAAAGTCCTCTTAATAGTTTCTTAACAGTAAAATCCGAATGCTTAGCAATGTAACTTCTATCTCTTTTAGCTCCAGCTAGTGTGATAAAATGATGCTGAATGAATTCACTGTGGTTATTCATAATAAAACAAATAGTCCAACAACAACGACAGCAATTGTGTAGCAAGCATGGTAGTGTAGTGGTTAGTACTGTCGCCCTCCACCACCAGGGTCCGGGTTCGACTCCCATCTCATGGAGTTTGTATGTTCTCCCCATGCTTGGTGGGTTTCCTCCAGGTACTAGTCAACCCCCCCCCCCCCCCCAATATATAGGATAAAGTTGTATAGACGATGGGTGAGAGTGTGTGTGAGTACTGAGCTGTAAAAAAAGATGGTAATAAACCGTTATTATTACAACATAAATCTTTAAATTAGACAGTTCTGAGCTGTAAAAAACATGGTTATGATCCGTATTTGTTACAATGTAAACCCTGGTATAAACTGTTTTTATAACAACATAAACATGTTAATTAGACAGTTAGAAACCATAAAAAAAAAGAAAATCTGTAAAAAAAATTTACGGTAAACTTCTGACAACCACAGCTGCCATTTTTTACCGTAAAATGTTTTTTTTTTTTTTTTCGCAGTGCAATAACGGTGCTATCGTATTTTTTACAGTAGAATTCTGGCAACCACAGCTGCCGGGTTTTTACCGTAAAATGGACTATTTATTTTTTACAGTGTGGTCTCATTGTTTCACCTCTAGTTCACCTGATGTTCATTTCATTAACACCAAAGAAAAAAAAATGCCTTAAATAAATGAACTAGCCCTGCAGTTTGCCTGGAGTAGATCAACTAAACATGATCAGCCTGCTATCTGTAGGCCAGTTTCCCCAAAGCATACAGTACTTCATGAAAAGTCTACTTTCTTGTGCCCTACACACTATAAAGGGATAAAAAACAGGGATTCTCAGGTACTACCTGGTCGTGTCAGAGAAACAGGCTAATGCACTCACGTCTCCAAGAAACACAGAGTTGTGTGTGTGAGCTCACCTCATGATATAACAGTAATCAGTGGTGTAGTGGTGCTTGGAGACGTGGGTGTACTGTAAATTATTTTATTTTAAAAGTGGCCTGACCAGCAAAGGGTAAAATGCTCTAAAGTAAATAGAAAATAAATAAGTAAATAAATAAATAAACAGTAAACTAATTAGATTTTTTTTTAAATCAACGAAAAAAAAAAATTAGATTGAATACGTACACAATAAAATTCAAGAACTTTAAAAAGACCAAAATTAATTAAACACTACTCTTAAAATTGTTTATAAAAAGACCCTATAAAAAAAGAAAGCCATATAAACGAGGGAAATTAAAAATCTCATACAAATTAAATTAAATCTGGGAAAATTCTAGCCTGCAGATGCACACAGCACTACACCAGAGGCTATACAGTATACCTTTCATATATCTTAGTTACATTAGCAAAACGAATTAAAGCAAACATCATACAAGTTTAATCTTGTATAGATTATTTTTAATTATTATAATTATTATATATTTTAGCTTCAGAGTTCTTCACTGATTAAAGCGAGAAGAGTCTGCTTCTACTGTAGAACATACAGGGATTGTCATGCAATATGTTGCCCTTGGTCTTTTTCTTTTCCAAGGGATATCAAACCCTGACCCAGCCATTCTAATCCTTTCCTCTAACTCCCATTCTAAATCTCTTTTATTTATTTCTTTATTTATTTTATATATATTTTTTATGAATATTCTTTTATCCCAGCTGCTTTGAGACGAGAGCTCATTTCAGATCGGATTGTGTTTTTATCCCGGATCACGCACAGCTCAAACTCCAACAGTGTTTTGCAGCAGTGCAGCACGTAATCCTACAGCGGAGAGCAAAGAGAAAAAAGACAGATGAGTGTGTGCGTGTGCGTGTGTGTATTCTCCACCCGTTCTGCTGCGGCATTAGAGTTTTATTGATTCTTCCAGGACTGGGCTTGTCAGGCGTGTCCTCACGGGCCTTTAGTGCAGACCCAATTCATCATGCCGTGCATGACCCGAGTCTGAATGGAGGTGTTCCAAATCCTGCGAGACCAACCCTCCAGTGCCCTAGAGTGATTTCTACACAGGGACGCTGCACAAAATGGTTATTTTACTACGTAAGGAACAAGGGGGTCGATTTGGGACCATGTCTGCATTTCAATACCGTTTTTTCGACAGGCCCTTGTCGATTTGCCCTAACGACTTAGAAGTGTCTAGCACCCAAAACACAGGGACAGCAATGTCTGCTGACTGATAATATGAAGCCCCAGGCTGGGCCAAAAAAAAAAAAAAAAACTCTTGCTTGCACTATTATAAATTGCTTATTGAAAACAAAACTACACTTGTCTAACATTGAAAAAGTTGTTTTAAATTTGACTTTTTTGACAAGACACATTCTACTACAGTACATACAGATTTGTCTTGATCAAACATCACCGTTAACAGCTTTGTTGCCCAAACCAGAATTTGCTGACCCAAACATAACGTTGTATTTCTCCAAATTGAGGCTGATTTCAGCCAACCAGAGGGTGCTTCAACCTAAACCCAAGCTTCTTCTATCCAAACAAAGACTCATTCAATACAGTCTAAGAATTGCTCTGCCAAAGGCTTATCCAACTCCTCCGTTGACCATAGACGTTTCTCCTGCTCAAACAAGGGTTTTTCTGCACAAATAATGACATCTTCCACCAAACTTCCAGCCACACAATGGTTACCTCTGCCCAAAACCAAGGTTGTGACCACTGAAATTAATCTTCTTTTGCTTTTCTGATTTATTTTTTTTGATCTTCCTACAAAATTAAGGTTTCTCCCAGAATATTTCCACCATAACTGGGGTCTCTTCACCTTAAAGCTCCATCTGCAACCAAACTAAGGTTCTTTTTACCCAAATAGGACCGCAGGACTTCTAAAGTGTTTCTTTTACCAAAATCAAGATATTTCCTATACAATAAGGACATACGTAGATGTCTTCTATCAAATCAAATCAAACATTTATTTTACCCAAAGAATGACTTCATCTGCCAAACTAGAGCTTCTGATATCCCTACTCAAGCTTCCTCCATTAAAACAAATAACTATTCATTCAAATCAAGGTGTCATTTATCCAACTGTCACCCAAACCACCTCTGTGGCCAAGTTGACATTTAGTCCACCAAAACCTGAGCCTTTTCTGTTGAAACTAAAACATGCTGTCTTATGTACTTGAAGCTTATTCTACTACTTATCCATCATAGCCAAGGTTTATTTACCTCAAGCCAAGAATTATTTCATCAAACTGAAGCTTCTTCTACTTCTGAAACATTCAACCTGATTAGTTAAATCAGGTCTTCTGGGACCTGAGAAAACACTAAAATGTGCAGACCAGGTGGTCACCTAGGACTGGACAAGAAAAACTATTAACCTAAACTAAAAACTTTTTCTAGTCAGTCATAGGCTTCTCTCACCCAAAACACAATACGTTCCACCTGACTTTAATAACGTTCTGCTTTATTGAGATTCCTTTACACCCAACACCATGCTTCTTAGCCCAAACTGTAGGGTTCCCACCTGTCCAATCCAAGGTATCTTTTATTCAAACTAAGGTTTACTTTGCCAACCTAAGACTTGTTATCCCAAATGTATGCTTCTTCCACCCAAATGATTACGTTTGTTCTATGTCTTGATCTGACCCTTCTTCAATTACAGCTTGGCCTTCAACAAAGGCAGGTGCTCCCTCATCCAAAACGAAATCATCTTCCTGCCCAAATGTGACAGTACACAACCGATTAGGGGTACCAACAGAAAGAGCATGGCTGTTTAATAAACCAAACCATAAAAGCAGGTAGAAACCAACAAACCAAATTCAAAAACAAACAACATCCACAAAAAAATTCAAATTTAATATAAACAAGTCTGAGTGCTGATTCATTTAGCTTTGTGCAAAGATCACTTCCTGAAACGCTGTAACTCTGAGTGCACTTTGTAAAGCTCTCTCATTATTTTGGGAGTTAAACAGCACTCTGGGTTTATAAAGCAGAGTGCAGTGAACACACAGCCTGAGTGTTTGGGTCAGTGGTTTTTATCCGAGTGGAGTCATGCTGTATAATTATAATTACAGCTGGAATGATCACTGAGTGTTTACTGTTAACACGCTGCCGGTCTCTCGCCCACAAATGTGTCCCACTAAACAAGGTTTATTACCTGCCACATAAGTCGTTGTCTGTGGATTCAGCGCTTTCATTTTTGTGTTTTTACTTCGGGCTAAACAAAAAGAGTGAGGGATTGCATTAAAAAAAAATCATTTCTTGAACAGAAGGACAGGAAGGACTGAAGTTCAGGACGGAAGTAAATATTTAAAAAAGACAGGGATGAAAATGATTAAAAGAGAGGCGAAAAAGACAACGGAGAATTAAATAATGTTAAACGACTAGAAAAATCAGTCACCATCAATGCATGTTGCTCAGAAGAGCATTGACAACGTATGCATTTGGGATGGAGCCTTGAAATGTCCGAAGGTTTTGGTCGGAACACTGACTAACCACAAAACGTAAAATGGTTCTACACATTCTAGTAGGAACACTAATTAGGTGTGAAATCCTGCTTTTCTCATGGAGCAATACCGATTGCTCCACAGGAAACTTGTTTCTGAGGGTGCCTAGAGAGTTTCATTTGATTCGTGTGGTGGTTATTGTCCTTGCTGATGTGGGTAAGCCACCATTAGCTGTTAGCTGATGCTAATGTTTTTTCGTAAATGGCTTCATATGCTTATATGAGACACCATTAAATCCAACGCTCTCATTCACATTAGCAGTGAAGGCTAACGAGGCTTTAACGATGGCAGACAGGAAAATGCCAGCGGAAAAACAAGGAGATAAATCTGTTTACAGTGCGAGGTATATGTCTCTGAAATCTCTGCGCTCTCACATTGTTCCGACTAATGATATGTGAGTAAAAACTTGGTTGAAGGCTAATGCTAATGTTTATCTGATTGTGTGTTCCAGTAGTCGTTCCATAGATGTATATTCCTCAGATTAGCATTACAAGGATTTGAGTTAGCAGCATCATTCTTCACTAGATACTTGTCTAGATGGCACTGCTACGAAAGATGTGTATGTTCAATCAGTGGAATATACAGTACTATGGTCATTAACTTACTAACTAACTAGTTATTGCTCTATCTTAGTAACCAGTAAGCTGATTTCATTTCAGACGTTACAAACACAAATAAGGCTTTAGGTAAGTTGGGGTTATTGTGGTTCGGTGGAGATGTTTCATTCTGTATCTCAATTCTAACAAATTTGCCAGAAAAGGCACTCTTCATGTTTTTGCTCAAAACAACATCATGCACAATACAAGAAATGAAAAGTCCTTCGGCTGACACTATAAAAATATGCCTTTTGCACCATTTAGCTGCCCAATCAAATTGTATATCATTTGCATAATTGTAGTTGAAATGCAGCATCTTCACTCAGCTGGCATTAGATTACTCACCGGAGTCTGCACCTCAATATCTATCAATATTCTAGTGTGATTTGTAATCAAAATGGCAACTGCATGCCTATCCAACCTTGTGGTCAGGCAGAGATTATATTAGAATTGATTGCATAGGTTTACGCATGTTTAATACCAGGTTCTGAGGAGTTCTGAAAGTTTGTGCTTAAGTTTGTAAGAATTTGATGTAAAATCAGTATTGCTCAGGAAATCTAACATTAATGATATTAATCTGGTATATGCACATGAGTGGATGTTTATACTGTACTAACTGGGTTACTTCATGAACATAGGTTAGAATTTAAATTTTTCTACATACTGTAAATTTTGAAGTCACAATATTTGTAAAGAGTGCTTGCTCCCTGCTAATCGTTCCCCATATTTTTTCTCCTATTTCTAGTAGTTGAAAGTAATGAATTATATTTAATTGGTCCTTTTTTATTCATTCATTCATCTTCTATACCGCTTTATCCTGTATTTAGGGTCGCGGGGACCTGGAGCCTAGGCAGGGTACACCCTGGACAGGGTGCCAATCCATCGCAGGGCACACACACATACACACACTCACACACCCAATCACACACTACGGGCAATTTGGGAACGCCAATTAACCTAATCTGCATGTCTTTGGACTGGAGGAAACCGGAGTACCCGGAGGAAACAGGGACAAGGGAGAACATGCAAACTCCATGCAGACAGAGACGGGAATCGAGCCTGGCCGGGAATCGAACCCAGACCCTGGAGGTGCAAGGCGACAGTGCTAACCACTAGACCACTGTGCCGCCCCTTTTTTATTTGAGTAGAATTATTTGTGATTTTGCTATCCTTTTGACTTTTACTTCACTATATCTTACGGCAAATATCAGTACTTCTACTTTGCTACATTTTTGCAAGGCACTGCATTATATCATAACATTTTTCTTATCTTAAAAAACATTCTTTTTTTAATTGTATGTTGACAGGGACATGATGTGTGTGTATGTGTGTTTTACCATCAGGCAACTAGAACAGTGCATGCATGTCAGTAGTTCAAATAGAATAAAAAAATTGACCAACTATGGATTTTTGCCAAAGGATGGTAACCCATGCAATAATTTTCTTTTTCTTTGAGAATTCCTCTATATATATGTACAGACTCTTAAGATATATCTTACATAAGTTGTTTACTAAGTGTGTTCCCCGAATTGTCTCTCAGACGTCTCCTTAAGTCGCTGCCTCTTACGTCCGACGTTACGCGGCGCTGTCTACAGTGAAGGCCCTGAATTAGCGGACATCGGTGGCTCAGGAATACATTTTTCAGTCCTCTTGCATGACAGCGTTAAGAAAGACGGCACTTTCTATGCAAATTAAACATTGCACTAAAGTCTTCCAATAATGTTTATTTCGACATGGGTTAACTTATCAATAGCATATATTTATAATAGACAAATGTATAAATTGAATCACCAAACTGTCGCTAATATTTTCATGTAACCTGTAGTGACGGTGAAACGAACCGGGTGTACAATCATAGTTGTCACAGAAATTGTAGCGCCCTACTCTCCTGGTGGCACCGAGCTTGAAGAGTGCACAACTCCACCGCCTCCAGAACGCTGGACAAGTATTTATACTTTAGTTTTATAGCTACATTAGTGGGCTACTTTTACTTGAGCACATTTTTGCCTCTTTATTTGTACTTTTTGTAAGTAAATTATTTGATCTTATTTAATTTGTTCTCTTGTGTTTAATAAATGAGCAGTGTGTGTGCGTGCATATCTGCCTTATGTAATAAGACATACATCTGATCTCAATCAGTTAAATCAGTTAGCCAGTTAGCTTCACACGGTGTCAAAAGAGGAGGAATGCTGTGTTTTAAAAACACTTTACATGAGTTACATGAGTTATACACTATATATGAGTTCGGTGACTACATACTGATTGCTTTTCATGCTGCCATATTGTGTGTGTGTGTGTGTGTGTGTGTAGGCAGAAGCATACTGTGTTACGTGGGTGTCTAACCACAGGACGTGATTGTGTGTGTGCGTGTGTGTGTGTGTGTGTGTGTGTGTGTGTGTGTGTGCTCTAGTAAGTTTCTGACCCTTCAGTGCAAGATCGTTCTGTTCCTAATGAATAATAAATCACTTGCTGCCTTCAAAGCTGAAAGCTAAACTCCCTCCTGCAAAGCTAACACTGCTAACCACACAGTTGCTAACATTTTTTTTTTCTTGCTGCAGTCAAAAACAAACAAATAAATAAATAAATAAATAAATATATAGTTAAGGAAAAAAGTACTGCACAGCTTTATTTTGTGGTATAAAGCTTCTCTGATATTGAGTTTATCCAGTATTGTCCATATGGCAGATGTGGTTGGTATTCTCTTAGCACTTGATGCTAAGCGTAATTACATTTTTTTTGTTCTATTTAACCACATGACTGAGGTAAATGTTGATATTACGAATAATTCTGTCTCTTTTTTTATTATTATTGTCGCAGCTCCTTTATATTCTTTATCAACATCTGTGTTTTTTCAGATATCTTAAGCTATCCATGATTGTAGCTACAGTAGGCGCATAATGCTAAGAATGCTAATGCTACCAATGTGAGCAAACCTATCCATGTCCACTATATAAACCCACACTGTCCCAGGGTTTTCCCATCTTTGTTATCCTTCACCTTTGCACATCTCCATTGTAGCCCTTCTTTTTTCCTTTTTTATCCAATTCTCTCTCTCTCTCTCTCTCTCTCTCTCTCTCTCTCACTCTCTCTCTTTCATCAAACTTTTTTCATCCATGGATCTTTTTCTCCTCTTTTAACTCCCATTCTATCCAAGTTTAAATTTTAATATTCATCTTTTTTCCTCTTTTCCATCCACTCATTCCCACATCCTTTACATATTTCATTAAGGTAGTTTCTTTTCTTTTATCTTATGTTTTACCTTTAATTCATGTTTTTATTCAGTTATTGATTTTCTTTTCTACTTTTCTTTGTCTTTTTTGTCATCCCAAACCTAACTTTTATTTATTCCTTGCTTTACGTGTTTTCTGTTTCATTTAACCTTGCTTTCTTTTTTTCTTTATTTCATTTAGTAGGTTAGTAAATTAGTTAGTTGGTAAGACTGCCCACTTCTTTCCTTCTTACTTATTAACGCGGGGAAAGTCCCTGAGCCATAGACTGCATGGTTAACGACCCTTATCTGGGTGCGAGAGTCCTCAGAGACAGACGGATAAAGAGGGAACGACATTACAGGCGTTGGTCGCTTTGAGTTTCACGACTGGAGGTGAAGAGACGAGTGTCACCCGGTTCATGGGTGTCGTCGTGTGAAAATAGATGGTGGAACAGTGCAATGTGAGACATGGAGAAAAATGTCAGGCAGGCGTGACGGGCCGGTTAGCGATGTGCTCAGTCATGACCCTATTCCAGGACACGCTGTTGCTGCTCCGTAAATGTCCTGGCTACAATTTCAAAGGTAGCAACGTCGTAAATTCTTTTTTATTTATCACGGTGCAGCCGAGATGCCGTTTCACCCTGACAGTTATGAGAGACGGCTAATGGTCGGTAACTCATCGCCAGTTCCTGCTCAGTGGGTGGTCACATCTTTAATATTTTACACTGTTTAAAGAATAATCACTAAATTTAACCCCAAAAACATGTCTTCACATGCCGTGTCTTACTGAAACCTTCACCACCAACTCACACAAAGGGATTCATATTAATGCCTGAATTAAATATTAATAACGACTTAAATAAAAAATGAACAGAGAACAGCAGAGCATCTGTACTTCCCACTGGGACTTAGCTTTTTTTTTTCTTTGAACTGTATACACCGATAAGCCATAACATTATAACCACCTGCCTTGTGGGGCCAAAATCTTGTAGGTCCCTTTGTGCTGTCAAAGACAGCTCTGAACCATCGAGACACTACTAGACATCTGAAGGTGTGCTATGGTATCTGACATCAAGATGTTAGCAGTGGATCCTGTACAGTGGCTTGCAAAAGTATTCGGCCCCCTGGAACTTTTCCACATTTTGTCACATTACAGCCACAAACATGAATCAATTTTATTGGAATTCTGCGTGAAAGACCAATACAAAGTGGTTTACACGTGAGAAGTGGAACGAAAATCATACATGATTCCAAAAAGTTTTTACAAATAAATAACTGTAAAGTGGGGTGTGCGTAATTATTCAGCCCCCCGAGTCAATACTTTGTAGAACCACCCTTCTTTTAGGGTACAGTATGTCTCTACCATTCTTCTTTGCAAAACAGCTCCAGCTCAGTCAGATTAGATGGACAGCATTTGTGAACAGCAGTTTTCAGATCTTGCCACAGATTCTCGATTGGATTAAGATCTGGACTTTGACTGGGCCATTCTAACACATGGATATGTTGTGTTTTAAACCATTCCATTGTTGCCCTGGCTTTATGTTTAGGGTCGTTGTCCTGCTGGAAGGTGAACCTCCGCCCCAGTCTCAAGTCTTTTGCAGACTCCAAGAGGTTTTCTTCCAAGATTGGCCTGTATTTGGCTCCATCCATCTTCCCATCAACTCTGACCAGCTTCCCTGTCCCTGCTGAAGAGAAGCACCCCAGAGCATGATGCTGCCACCACCATATTTGACAGTGGGGATGGTGTGTTCAGAGTGATGTGCAGTGTTAGTTTTCCACCACACACAGCGTTTTGCATTTTGGCCAGAAAGTTCCATTTTGGTCTCATCTGACCAGAGCACCTTCTTCCACATGTTTGCTGTGCAAACGGGACTTCTTATGGTTTTCTGTTAACAATGGCTTTCTTCTTGCCACTCTTCCATAAAGGCCAACTTTTGCAGTGCACGACTAATAGTTGTCCTATGGACAGATTCCCCCACCTGAGCTGTAGATCTCTGCAGCTCGTCCAGAGTCACCATGGGCCTCTTGGCTGCATTTCTGAAGCGCTCTCCTTGTTTGGCCTGTGAGTTTAGGTGGACGGCCTCGTCTCGGTAGGTTTACAGTTGTGCCATACTCCTTCCATTTCTGAATGATCGCTTGAACAGTGCTCCGTGGGATGCTCAAGGCTTTGGAAAGCTATTTGTAGCCTAAGCCTGCTTTAAATTTTCCAATAACTTTATCCTTGACCTGTCTGATGTGTTCATTGGACTTCATGGTGTTGTTGCTCCCAATATTCTCTTAGACAACCTCTGAGGCCGCCACAGAGCAGCTGTATTTGTACTGACATTAGATTACACACAGGTGCACTCTATTTAGTCATTAGCACTCATCAGGCAATGTCTATGGGTAACTGACTGCACTCAGACCAAAGGGGGCTGAATAATTATGCCCAGTCCACTTTGCAGTTATTTATTTGTAAAAAATGTTTGGAATCATGTATGATTTTTGTTCCACTTCTCACGTGTACACCACTTTGTATTGGTCTTTCACATGGAATTCCAATAAAATTGATTCATGTTTATGGCTGTAATGTGACAAAATGTGGAAAAGTTCAAGGGGGCTGAATACTTTTGCAAGCCACTGTAAGTCCTGTATGGGTTAGCGAGGTGTGCCTTCAATGGATTGGAATTATTTGTCCATCACATCCCACTTAGCCTCTTTGTCAAGTTCCATTCCATTCCATTCTTCAGCAATTTTTAAGCGATCAATGCCATCAGGGAATATCATTTCCATGAAGGGGTGTTCCTTTGGTCTGTGACAATGTTTAGGTAAGTGGTACATATCAAAGTAACATCCACATGAATGCCGGGACTCAAGGTTTCCCAGCAGGAAATTCGTCAAACGATCACACTGTCTCCACTATTCCTATAGTCCATAGTGCCTCCTTCTTCCATTGCTACATGGGCGGGTTTTGATATTCACATGCCGATTATAGGCGTTTCCGGTGGTGGACATTGTTCTATGGCATCAGTTAGCAGCTACTGTACGCAGCCCCATATGCAACAAAAAGTTTGTTCTGACACCTTTATGTCAGAACCAGCATTAGCTTTTTCAGAAATTTGTGCTATAGTGATTCTACTGTCGCTTGAACATCCGTGAACCATGGCCATCCATGACCCCATTACTGGTTCCCTGGTTCTCTTTCCTTGGACAACTTTTAGAAGGTACTAACCTCCGTATTCAAGGAACACCTCACAATATCTGCAGGTTTGAAGTAGCTCTGACCCAATCATCTAACAACCACAATTTGGCCCTTGTCAATGTCACTCATGTCCCATTTTTCCTGCTTCCAACACATCAACTTTGAGAAAAAACTGTTTACTTGATGCCTATTACATTCCACCTCATTGATAGGTGGCGCTGTAATGAGATAATCAGTGTTATCCACTTCACTGGTCAGAGGTTATAATGTATTGGCTGAGTATATTCAGTAATTACTTGTTGAGTTTGTATTAGTTAAACACATGCAGATTAAGCTTTGGGAAATGATACACTTTTTTAACAAAAATACTTTTTTGCACAAAACCTCCTGTACATGATTTGCATTTCTATGTAAACACACAGAATCGTCTCTCCCACTCATCATGAATTAGTCTTAACAAATGTTCGCCATGAAACTACACGTCCAAATGCGACAGCTTCCCCATCCAGCTATGAGAATAATTTTATATTTTTCCTAAAAAAAAAAAAAAAAAAAAACTATAATTAAATAAATACATTTTCTTGTAGATGGAAACTTTTGGGACTTACTGCTTAGTTAGCCTAACACAGGTCCTTCTCAAAAAATTAGCATATTGTGATAAAGTTCATTATTTTCTGTAATGTACTGATAAACATTAGACTTTCATATATTTTAGATTCATTACACACAACTGAAGTAGTTCAAGCCTTTTATTGTTTTAATATTGATGATTGTGGCATACAGCTCATGAAAACCCAAAATCCCTATCTCAAAAAATTAGCATATCATGAAAAGGTTCTCTAAACGAGCTATTAACCTAATCATCTGAATCAACTAATTAACTCTAAACACCTGCAAAAGAAACTCCCAGCCTGGTTCATTACTCAAAACCGCAATCATGGGTAAGACTGCCGACCTGACTGCTGTCCAGAAGGCCATCATTGACACCCTCAAGCAAGAGGGTAAGACACAGAAAGACATTTCTGAACGAATAGGCTGTTCCCAGAGTGCTGTATCAAGGCACCTCAGTGGGAAGTCTGTGGGAAGGAAAAAGTGTGGCAGAAAACGCTGCACAACGAGAAGAGGTGACCGGGCCCTGAGGAAGATTGTGGAGAAGGACCGATTCCAGACCTTGGGGGACCTGCGGAAGCAGTGGACTGAGTCTGGAGTAGAAACATCCAGAGCCACCGTGTACAGGCGTGTGCAGGAAATGGGCTACAGGTTGCAAATTTTGCATGTCATTCGGAAATCAAGGTGCCAGAGTCTGGAGGAAGACTGGGGAGAGGGAAATGCCAAAATGCCTGAAGTCCAGTGTCAAGTACCCACAGTCAGTGATGGTCTGGGGTGCCATGTCAGCTGCTGGTGTTGGTCCACTGTGTTTTATCAAGGGCAGGGTCAATGCAGCTAGCTATCAGGAGATTTCGGAGCACGTCATGCTGAAAAGCTTTATGGAGATGAAGATTTCATTGTTCAGCACGACCTGGCACCTACTCACAGTGCCAAAACCACTGGTAAATGGTTTACTGACCATGGTATTACTGTGCTCAATTGTCCTGCCAACTCTCCTGACCTGAACCCCATAGAGAATCTGTGGGATATTGTGAAGAGAAAGTTGAGAGACACAAGACACAAGAATCTGCAAAAGGATTCCCGACCAAGTATTGAGTGCAGAACTGAACATAATTATTTGAAGGTTGACTTTTTTTGTATTAAAAACACTTTTCTTTTATTGGTCGGATGAAATATGCTAATTTTTTGAGATAGGGAGTTGGGGTTTTCATGAGCTGTATGCCACAATCATCAATATTAAAACAATAAAAGGCTTGAACTACTTCAGTTTGTGTGTAATGAATCTAAAATATATGAAAGTCTAATGTTTATCAGTACATTACAGAAAATAATGAACTTTATCACAATATGCTAATTTTTTGAGAAGGACCTGTATTAGCCTCCCTTATTTATAAAATAAACACAGATTAGACTTTAATAGTTAAATATTACTTGATTATTGCTGTAATATTAGTTTAAGGGTTTATTACACAAATTATATGAACTTTTTAAAATATACTTCATGTTCTAATATATCTCACTTAATGTATTATATTAATCACAACTCAAGATATATTAGATCACAATTATTTTTTATTATATTAGCTTAATTCTTCATTACCATGATTTCATGTGATGTGCTTATTTATGAGGACTTTATTAGGTCACGTCTAGCTTAAAACACTTTAATATTAACTTAGACACTTAGTAGCTTCATAGCAGCGTTAGACCCGATTAGCTTATTTCATGAGTGTTATCGCAGGGCCTAATTAGTGTCATATAAGATAACAAGATCACAGCTTAATCACTTTTTTAATCAAGAAACATTTCATAATATTCAAGTATGATTGGAAACACAGCCGGTGTTCAGATATGAGTCATCAAAAAAATTTAGTATTTTTAGGCAATGTTTCAACGCGTGCAGCGGTGGAGTGTGAAATGTTTCCCACAGCGCTAAGCACACACACTGCGGTATCACGCTGTGTAAATACACAATTAGCCAGATACACTCCTGTCTAATCTACGACAGTGGGAGTGAACCGGATTACCAGTCCTGCGGGTAATAAAGCACCCAATCTCCAGTTTGTCTGAAGACCTTTGACTTCCACACTCAGCTGTGTGTCGCTAAAGAGAAGGAAATGTAATCAGAAGTGGAACCGAATAAAATGTAGCTTTGACGTACAGTTACAAAATGGAGTATGCAAAACAAACAAACAAACCAGCGAAGATTCCTGATGCTATAGCACTGCTTTAGTGCTACTTTATGGTTTATAGTGCATTCTGAATTACAGTAATTACACTATTGAGCCATTTATCCTCACATCCCACGCCGTTTCCATGGCAACACATAGCACATCAATATGGACGTTAAAGAAGAGTGATATGGTTGTATAGTAAATGTCAGTAGAACTTCTATGATCATGAATAGGAACATTTCAAGGCAAGAATTTAACTGACACAGTGCATAAACCTGGAAGAAAATAACCCTGCAGTGTTTATGTATTGAAACGGAAACCGGTATTTTATTAAATGGGAATGTACGGAGGTTTAGGAACTTTTTTTATGATAGATCTTGAGTTTCCCAAATCAGTAATAAGCTAGGGTACTCATTAGGTCTTATTTATAAGTGTGTATATTCAGGATTCAAATTTGTTTTATGTTTATAGATCTATAAAGCAGTCACATGAGGAATATTAAGGAAATAGACTAAGGCGAGGTGTGTGTATGTGTGTGTTTGAGTGACCTTGCACTAATAAGAGACATTTGTCGTGGAGATTTTTTTTTAAATGTGGCCAGTGGGTTTGGAGCCCCAGGGAATACACACACACACACACACACACACACACAGACACAGCACTGATGTAATTTATCCTTGTGTGTGTGTGTGTGTGTGTTGGATGACCCACCCACTTAGTGTCCTTCTAATTTAAAGTCTGTATTTTAATATGTGTCCGAAACATGAGTGTGCTTATTTATTCACACTGACGCTCATCCCATCTCTCTCTTTCTCTCTCTCAGAGGAGTAGCAGCACCTAGTGGCTCCCCTGTCTGTATTAGATGGATGGATGGATGGATGGATGGATTTTTATTCTATTTTAATCCTATTTATTGTTATTTTTCATTGAATTTTACATTTCTATTTCTTTAATTTCATTTTCCTGTCTAATATATACACATACCCCCCCCCCCCCCCCCACACACTTAACTTTTCTTGCTTCTGAAAAGTTCTGAACAACTGTATAACCAAGAGCAATTTCCCTCTGGGATTAATAAAGTTCTTTGAATCTTGAATTGATGGATGGATGGATGGATGGATGGATGGATAGATAGATAGATAGATAGATAGATAGATAGATAGATAGATAGATAGATAGATAGATAGATAGATAGATAGATAGATAGATAGATAGATAGATAGATAGATAAGTCAAAGTTGGACACACCTTCATATCTCTTATCAGATTCTCGAGGTAGTCACCTGGAATGGTTTTCAGTTTACAGGTCTTTCTTGTCCAGAGGTAATCTGTGACATTTCTTGCTTCCTTAATGTGCTTTATACCATCAGTTGTCATGTGCAGAGGAAGGGCAAGTAGACAATAGCCCTATTATTGCTACTACAACTACTGTTTAAATCCATATTATGGCAAGAAACACTTACACTAAGTAAAGAGAAAAGACAGTCCATCATTGCATTAAGAAATCTTAAAAATCTCAATCTTTAAAATTACACTTTGCATGTATCCCCAAGGTTATGATGAATCTGGCTCTCATGAGGACTTCACTCAGGGTAGAAAGACCAAGAGCTATAAAGAACAGGCCTTTATGCTCAAATTGTGGCAAAGAAACCAGTAATTTGGCAGAACAACAAGCAGAAGTGACTTGCTTGGGGCAGGAAACACAAGGAATGGACATTAGATCAGTTAAAAACTGTCCAAATTTGGTTCTAATCATCATATGTTTTTTAGATGTAGAGAGGGTAAATGTGTGGTTACTGAATGTGTGGTTGCCGCAGTGAAGCATGGAGAAAGAGGTGTATTGGTGTGAGGGTTCTTTACTGGTGACACTGTTGGTGACTCTTTTTTTTCTCTGTCAGGAAGCACTGATTCGGTTAGTGTGTGCGCACAATTGTCATTACAGAGGTTCCTTGTTAAAGAACACACACACTCATGGAAACACTGCTCTGTCAGGAGAGAGACTCTGGATCTTTAACAAGGAACCTCTCTAATGACACTTGCTTTTGCTTTCCGCACATGCACACACGTGGTCACAATGCACGGATGTTGACTATACGAGGGACGCATGTGCACTGCGACTGAGCATGGGAAACGATTACCCACAATCCTGCATCGTGCAAGATAGAACAATCATTGGCCTAGTTGTGATCACGTGATTCTTGGCAAACAAATCGAATGCATATACTCGTATATCAAGACCATGTCCGTTTATTGAGTTAAAATGTTTGCAGACCAAATTACTCGCAATCCAAGGTTCCACTGAAATTTATTTATAAAAGAACAGTGCAGTCAAGTGGGAATTTGAGAACTGCTTATTAAAATGCAAAAGCATTGCAAAAAAAAAAAAATATATATATATATATATATATATAAATAATGTTATATATACGCATGATTGGCACGCTGTCCAGGGTGTACCCTGCCTCGTGCCCTGAGTCTCCTGGGATAGGCTCCAGGTCCCCGCGACACTAAATACAGGATAAAGCGGTATAGAAGATGAATGAATGAATGAATATACAGTATACACATATATTTTGCCCATTGATTGCAACTGAAGTGAATCTTAGTAATGAGTTCAAAAGTCACTGATTGACTGACGCAACTGAATGAATCATAACTAAAAGATTTGCTGCGTCAAACCCTGACCACCTGAATGGATTTCACTCATGACTGAAAGTTTTACTGAACTCATGAAGGACAAACTTTTGTCAAGCTCGATCAATTCACTGGTCCAAATGCTGTCCCACTTCTTGAGAAAGGAACAAATCACAGTCATGATCAAAAGATTCACTTGATTGTCCCCGTGAACCATTAAAGGACAAAGCAGCGAATCGTTTGGTCATGACAGAATTATTCAGTGATTCAAACATCGTCCTGCTGAGGGTAAAAAGAATGATTCTCAGTCATGATAGAACGATTGACTGATTCTAATCCTGACCTACTGAGTGCCAAAGGAAATGATTGCATTGATGACAAAAAGATTGGGTGAACATTTATCCACTTTATCAACCAAGTCATGACTAAATGATTTACTGTTTCAAACCCAAGTGAGTGAAATCTTGGTCATGAGTTAAGGATTTACTGATTCACTGAATGCAGCATACTGCAGCACATTATATACAATATATAGTAATGGAGTGTAGCTGTGAAACTAGTGTAGCCACCATAATAATTTGCAATGACATTGCTAGACAAAAAAGTTTTTTTTCTGTATAAAATGTGTTAATATGATATACAAACTTCCCTTTCTTGGTGCACTATTACTGCTGCAGCCAACCTTCTGTTGAAACTACTGTACAGTATAGTTGTATTTTTCTGCATTTCACAACAATAAGAATTAATTTAAGCAAACCGTCGTGCAAAGGAAAATTTATACACATATAATTTTTTCCTGAATAGAGACAGTTTCAAATAAAGTACAGCCTACAATTACTCTAGAGACCCATGTGAAACCCCAAAGGCATCAGCTCATATACTCAAACAAGTCCATCTAACACCAGCCACCATGGCTGATGTTTGATCTGAACACCAGCTGCCACTTGATTGGCTCATTGGATAACTGCATGAACATTCATTCATCTCCTATACCGCTTAATCCTGTGTTCAGGGTCGCGGGGGACCTGGAGCCTATCCCAGGAGACTTTGGGCACTAGGCGGGGTACACCCTGGACAGGGTGCCAATCCATCACAGCGCACACACACGCACACACACACTCACACACCCAATCACACACTACGGGCAATTTAGGAACGCCAATTAGCCTAATCTGCATATCTTTGGACTGTGGGAGGAAACCGGAGTACCCGGAGGAAACCCACCAAGCACGGGGAGAACATGCAAACTCCATGCACACAGAGACGGGAATCTAGCCTAGCCGGGGAATCGAACCCAGACCCTGGAGGTGCAAGGCGACAGTGCTAACCGCTACACCACCGCGCCGTTCTGCATGAACATTCAGTAGTTTCTATTAAAGTTGGCATTGAATAGATAATCTAAATGTATGTATAAACTCTATAGCCAAAAGTTCTCACACTCCAAGATTTCATTGAGCGCCTTTAGCTTTGATGATGGTGCACAGTGTGGTGGCGAATTCATGTGTCAAAATGATTCCTCATCCTCCCAGATATAAAAATATTTGTGTAAGAGCCATATCACATTTGTTATGTACAGTAAGATGGATCTGCAGAATTTGTTGTTGTGTTTATTTCATTTTATTTGTTTTAATTCATTCTACCTTATTCTATTCATTAGTTAAGAATTAAGCATTAAGTTATTCCATAAGCCATAAGCTCTGAATGTGTAAGTTAAGCATCCATTTTGACAATCGTAAGTTGGTCTGTGATGTCATTCCACTATGACATGTATTTGTGTGACTGTCATATGACAGAAAAGTCAGTTTAGATGCGGAAGGCTACGGAAACACAAGCTTTTGACCGTAAGCCAAGAATGTAATTTATAAGATACAGCAACTGGGTTGTTGTAACCGTAAGCTACCCGTAAGCAGATATATACAACAAAAGTATTGTTATGTACGTAACATACAGCAAACAGGTTGTTGTAAAAGTCAGAAATTTGCAAGATGCAGCAACTGGTGTTGTAATCACAGTGGATTTACTCAAGACGACTGTATGAAGTGTTGATTCTTTGATGCCGACAAAATAAACTACAAGAGACAAAGAGATCGGACTTCTGTTGTGTGAGTGAAACTTTGAACCAGTGAAACTTTGAACCAATCAAATTGTAGATGCGGTCATGTTATTTCACTAGTTTTGATGCGTGTCTACGCATCTACAATTTGATTTACACATTTTTTTTCCCATTTCATACACATTTCCATAATTTTAACCTGGTCATTCCATACATTCAGGTTGTCGGCTGACTTAATTTTATTGCCACATAACGTTATGAGCCTAGCCCAGATCATAACACTTCCCTCCTTACCCTGACGCGTCCATTGCTCTGGTCAAACTGGACTCATCAGACCACATGATCTTTCCGATCTTTGAGGGGTGTTTAAACTGTGATGCTTTGGCATTGTGGATTAGGCAAAAAAAATCAATTCCTGCCAGTTATTATCAGTCTAAATAAAGAAACTGAAATTATTTCAAGACTTTTTTGTTTTGTTTTCATTTCAATGATGACAGCTAGTAGTTAATGCAAATGACAAGACATCCAGTATGTAAAATGTTAGATTTTATTTTTTCAAGTTTGAGTAAATTATTATTCATACGGGACAAATACCATTTATCTCTCAGTCCAGTTCAGTACACGTATGGGGAATACTGCTGACTTGACAGCTGTCCAGAAGATGACCATTGACACGCTCCATCAGGAATGTGGACCAGAGAAGGTCATCGCTAAAGGGGCTGCTGGCTGGTCACAGAGTGCTGTATTGAAGCATATTCATGGAAAGGTGACTTGAAGGGAACCATGTTTTAGGGGTAGCACAAGCAACAGGGATGACTGCAGCCTCAAGAAGGTTGTCAAGCAAAGCCAATATATACTGTAAACTTGGGAGAGCCTCAAAAGGAGTAGACTGAATCTGGAGTCAGGTCATCAAGAGTCAACACACAGACATCTGCAGGAAATCAGCTACTGTCTGTTGCAATCCTAGAGAATCTATGGTTTTTTTTCAAGAGGAAGAGGAGAAATACCAAACCAAACAATATAGATCAACTGATGTCTGATATTAAAGCAACCTTGGCTTTAATAACAACTCAGCAGTGCCACAGGCTGATCTCCTCCATGCCAAGCCACACTGATTCAATAGTTTGCCCTAAAAAATCCCGACCAAGTATTGAGTGCACAAACTTTTTTTTTCTAGAATTTCTGTTTTGTTATTTTTTTTTAACATTTTAGAAATATTCTATTATTCTGAGATACTGGAATATATGTAATGAATCTCTAGCCTATCAGTTTCACTTGTGTGTCTGTGTGTGTGCACACAGTATATATGATATATTGAATATTATGGTGCTAAAGTCAGACTTGTTCTAGGGAGCTGTCCTGAAACTGATTCATTCACATTAATGACTCATTTAAAATGAAAGACTTGTTCATGAATGAAACATAACCGTCACTGAAGATGGGAACATTAGAGTGCTAGTGTAGCCCTAGACAGGAATTTGCATTCTTACGCTTCTTAAAAATGTGTCTCATCATGATAAAGATCCGTCTGTCTGTCTCTCTTTCTGTCTGTCTGTCTGTCTGTCTGTCTGTAGGTGATTGACATCAAGGAGAAATTGAAGCAGGCGAAGAGGTTCTGGACATCAGTGCCTGATGTGATCTGTTCGAAGGAGAACCTGATAGAACCAAACAGCGACCAGTGCTGGAACAGTCACACGAAAGGAAGGCAAGAAACATTTAGAATCTCTCTCTCTCACACACACACACACACACACACACACACATTGTGAAGGGTTGTTCTAATTTAAAATATGGACTGTGTGTAAACCTGGACTAGAAAAAAACAGCGGGAAAAGGTCTGTTTTCTGTCTGTCTGATCGATCTGACAGGGTGTAGAGTTTTTTTTGTGTGTGTGTGTGTGTGTTTATTTTATTTATTATATTTTATTTTTTTCAATGGGAACAGGATATAGGTCACCTTGGTCCCTTCAGAACGTCTGAGAAGTGAATCGTGTTCTGAATGTGAACCGTGTTTACTGTCAGTTTTGGGCTGCATCCCAAACCACCTCAGTAAAGCAGTAAATAGGACCAAATAGCAACCAGACAAACCGTACATTTTAAAGTAGTAGCTAACCCCAATTGTTAAAGTGTAAAAGATGATAGTTTGGGGGAAAAAAATAGCCAAGAAGAAATGGGAACATAGTTGTTATTGTTAGAACTGTTGCTAGGCATCAGAGAAAACCTTTTAAAATAATAATTAATGAATAATTATTAATAATTGCTTTTAAGTCATCTTGAAATGCATCTGAACTATCTGTATTCTTTGATTCATGACTACAAAGCTAACTAGTTCCTAGCACATAATCACTCTCTAACCCCTGATCAATGGCACTATGTGGTGTGTGTACATCCTACAAAGTGCACTAGCTGCCCATTTAACGCTATTTGGGATTTAACCTATGGAATCTGGAATTTAATGGAGCTGATATTCTAAAGCGGAATACATGGAAATATAAAGAGAAACTTCGGAGATTTACAGGACTGTCCACCACCTCCATGGTTTATTCTACTCACCTTAAGCTACATAGTACCAGTAAGAATTAAGAATTATTTCCTCCCCTGTTATTTACACTAACAGTTGGTCACCAGTTCTTCCAGTCGCAGTTAGTTACTTCTGCCAGTCATTGAAGGATATGTGCTGGCGGAGCAAAATAACTGATTAAATAAAGAAAAAAAGAATTTGTTGATAATACATTGCATTGAACTCTTGTATAAAAGCAACAGCACACTCGAGGTCGTTCTGTATTGCTGGATATAGTACTGTATGGCTGCGAGGCGGTCGTACTGTGGGCATGAGGGCACAGACCGAGTACACAAGGTACCAATGCCAAAAGAACACTATGTACCTCAGATGTGTTGCTAATTTCAAAAGACTTAGCAACACAAGGCATAGCATTTAGCATTAACCGCTAATTCAGCTTCTTGTGTTATAGTGTAATAAGAAACGTTCAAGCCTCAAGAGTGGACAATTCATGTGGAATCTTTGAATAATTGCACGCCTGAATGTAGCACAACTCTTCATTAAATGTTTGGCGAATTCGTTGGCTAACGTACTGTACTGTATGCTGACGCGGTAGCTAGCTTGTCACAATTTAATCAACTAACACAAATCAGTTCTAAGTTAAAGTGATGGCACAGTTATGTTATAAATGAGACAGAACTTGTCTGAAACACCCACATTTAGCACAGATGTGTTGTTAAATTTACGTTAAAAGGTTAAATGAAGTGTAGCTAACTTTATATCACGGTTACACTTAGCATTGCTTACTAGCAAAACTAGCCATGCAGCTGTCAAACTTGGTCTTACACTATGTCCCAGATATATATTTCACCAAATCACCTGTCTTTGTCCTTGATACTGTCTCTAAGACTTTCTTTATCTCTTCAGCTCTTTATCTCTTTCAATCCAATGCTCGATGACTTTATTGGCACAAGTATCCAAAACGTATAGAGAAGAAAATAAATATGATCAAGTGTTTGACCTGAAATGTCTCTTTTTCTCTTTATCTCTCTCAGTTCAATTCCAGAAAATATAAAAGGGTTTAAAGTAAAGCCCTTTCAATCCCTTTTCAATTCGATGACTTTTTTTTTTTTAAACAATATTACTTACGAAAAAAAAGAAGAAGATAAATTTAAGGACAATCAACTGTTTGTAATGAACTGGATCGAGTTCTCTCTCTCTCTCTCTCTCTCTCTCTCTTTCTCAGTTGTCTTTCTCTCACTCTAGATAGTCTTGCTGATATAACTAGTGAGTGTGTACAGTACTGATAAACAACTTGCGCTCTAATGCTGTGAGATAATGATTTTAATTGTCTCTCGTCTCAGTTCGATTCTCAAAAGCCTTTATTGATAATGTTATTGCAAACAATCCTGTGGTTTTATGACTCTAATAAAAGAGTAGAAAAAAAACAGCAATTTTTTATAGTTAAAATGTTACATCTTTATTGAATTCAATTCAGATTCCATAAAACTTTATCGGCATTGCTGTTAGGAACAAAATTCCTAAGTAGTGCAAGCTAAGTTTTGAGGAGTGTTCAAGTCCAACCTGAACTTTTGATAGTGCAGTATAACAGAAGATGGTTATGAGAGTAAAACGTATTTGGAGTAGTGTGAGGAATGGCAGCAAATTGACCACATACTGGATTCGGGATCACTAGTGCTTGCCTACCATTGAGTTATGCAATGGAATTTATTTTGGGATCAATAAAGTATCTACAGTGGGGCAAAAAAATATTTAGTCAGCCGCCAATTGTGCAAGTTCTCCCATTTAAAAGGAGGAGAGAGGCCTGTAATTTTCATCATAGGTATACATTAACTATGAGAGACAAAATAAGAAAAAAATAAATCCACAAAATTACACTGTAGGATTTTTTAAAAATGTATTTGCAAATTATGGTGGAAAATAAGTATTTGTTCAATAACAAAATTTCATCTCAATACTTTGTTATATACCCTTTGTTGGCAATGACAGAGGTCAAACGTTTTCTGTAAGTCTTCACAAGGTTTTCACACACTGTTGCTGGTATTTTGGTCCATCCCTCCATGCAGATCTCCTCTAGAGCTGTGATGTTTTGGGTCTGCCGCTGGGCAACATGGACTTTCAACTCCCTCCAAATATTTTCTATGTGGTTGAGATCTGGAGACTGGCTAGGCCACTCCAGGACCTTGAAATGCTTCTTACAAAGCCCAGGCGGTGTATTTGGGATCATTGTCATGCTGAAAGACCCATCTATGTTTCATCTTCAATGGCCTTGCTGATGGAAGGTTTTCACTCAAAATCTCAGGACACATGACCCCTTTCATTCTTTCCTTTACACGGATCAGTCGTCCTGGTCCATTTGCAGGAAAACAGCCCCAAAGCATGATCTTTCCACCCCCATGCTTCACAGTAATTATGGTGCTCTTTGTATGCAACACGCCATTCTTTCTCCTCCAAACACGAAGTTCTATTTTGGTTTCATCTCACCATATGACATTCTCCCAATCCTCTTCTGGCTCATCCAAATGCTCTCTAGCAATCTTCATCACTACACTGGTGCTGGTGCCAGGTGCCTGGGAACCACCAGGTGACTAGGAACCACCGAGAACCGGCCACATTTACACTAGACAGGAGCTCAGCAGGAGCTGCACGATAATACGTAACAGGCCACGCCCACTAAACAGAAATGAACATGGCCGAAGTCTGTTTACTGGTCCTCATACACTTTTTTTTTTCTTAAAGCACTTTCCCATTTCTGCTGAATCTCGGCGGATGTCCAAATTGCTAAAAGGGCTTTTGTTTAATCCGCGCTCTACATTAATGGACTTTGGGTCTCCGCAATTTTTTTAAACGCTCCCTATAACTCCGCCCACTCTCGTGACATCACGGGTTCTCGCGAGTAGACCAGCAGAGTTTAGGGGCCGGTTCGGTGCTTATTTTAGGGCGCCGGCACCAATTTTTTTCGGTGGAAAAGCGCAGCACTGGTTCCAAAATTGGAAACCGGCACAGAACCGGCATGGGAACCAGAGCAGTGGAAAAGGGGTAGCTCTGGCTTAAGCAGGGGGACACATCTGGCAATGCAGGATTTGAGTCCCTGGCGGCACAGTGTGTTACTGATGGTAGCCTTTGTTACTTTGGTCCCAGTTCTGTGCAGGTCATTCACTAGGTGAGATCTTGTGTGGAGCCCCAGATCGAGGGAGATTATCAGTGGTCTTGTATGTCTTCCATTCTCTAATAATTGCTCCCACAGTTGATTGTTTTACACCGAGCTGCTTACCTATTGCAGATTCAGTCTTCTCAGCCTTGTGCAGGTCTACAATTTTGTTCCAGGTGTCCTTTGACAGCTCTTTGGTCTTGGCCATAGTGGAGTTTGGAGTGTTGAAGGATGTGGACAGGTCTTTTATACTGATAAAAGCTGCCATTAATACAGGTAACGAGTGGCGGAAAGAGGAGCCTCTTAAAGGAGTTACAGGTCTATGAGACCCAGAAATTTTGCTTGTTTGTAGGCGACCAAATACTTATTTTCCACCATAATTTACAAATAAAGTCCCATCCATCCATCCATCCATCAGTATCTATCCTATCTAAGGTAGAAAGTTTTCTCAGTATGCCAGAACCATGATCGAACTGCCTCTCTGATTCACATCTGAAACCCTGGCCTCCCAGGAACTCCTTTAAAGGCCAAACATATGCAAATGGCTTGGCGTGAGGTCAGGACTGTTCGGGGTATCTGGTAAGGACTCCCAGCTGAATTCATGTAATGTGCAAGTGATGTTGGTGAATGATTGTGTGCACAGTTCCCACAGACAGATGCATTTCTTCCACAAGCTGGCGACAAGTTATGGGTCGATTGTCAAACATCAGGCATTCCACTCGTTAAATGTCCACAGAAAGGACTGCTGTTGACTCCGAGCTACAGTACCTTGGCCAGGATAGTCTTTCAAGGATGTATGGTGTTCTTTAAAATGCTTACACCATTCAGATGTTTTACTGCAGCTAAGAGTCTGAGTCAAGTTCTGGTTTGACTTGAACACCTGGCGTAATTTAATTTTCAGCTGTCTCTCATTCCCATTCCCTCTCTCTGTTTTCTTTCTCTCCTTCTGTCTCTCCATCACACTGCCAGCCTGTATTCCTGTGATCCATCTCTTTCCATCAGTCAGCCATCCTGGCATCTCTCCATTTGTTCTCTCATCAGCAGATGGAGCAAATAGAAATCAAACTGTTTCATCTGTCGCTCCCTTTCACAACAGGATCGAACGCAGTGCCAAATGGCAGTGTACAGACATGTCAACACGCCTGTGTGTGCTTAAAGACTAGAGGGTATTTTACACATAAGATAAAGAAGAAGGATGAAGAGATGTGCATTGGACAGTCTCCATTAGGAAGCTCAGAGCAGATGATTGCTACAGTATGACGACCTGCTACGGCATGTGGCTTTGTCTTAAAACTCTGTATAATCTCAAATTATTCTCCTGCCACAGCTAAATTTGGCATTTCGGTTTGTGGATTGGGACCCAAGCCTATAGAAATGTTAATAAGTGGTCATGTACTATCTTTTGGTTTTCCTTTTTTTTTTACTACAACACTAAATCACTTCTCCGGTTGCAAAAACCACAGACTGCTTCCTGTGGTTCCATCTTAAACCACCGCATTACCAGTTTATAGACTAAGATAGCCTTTGGTGTAACCTGAATTAGCTAGTGAAGTGTTAAGCTGCTAAGTGCTATTTATTTACCTTCTCTGGATACTTCTCAAATCTGAAAATACAGCACTGAAGAGATGAAGTGGTTATCGACTAACTGTTTAGGGGTTAGGGGAACGTAGGGGAAAATATATGAAATTGCATCTACCTTGTTTACGGGTTAGAGATTCATTCTGTGGGTTTTGGATTTACGAGTTAAATCTTTTTATGAAGGTTAAGGGTTTAGGGGCTTAGTGGAGTTGTTGCAAATTAAAGATGCTGCGTAAAGGGGCTAAAGGTTAAATAAAATTTCTATTCAAGGCATTTGGCACACACCCTTATCTAGCACGACTTACATTTATCTCCTTACAGTGGTGTGAAAAACTATTTGCCCCCCTCCTGATTTCTTATTCTTTTGCATGTTTGTCACACAAAATGTTTCTGATCATCAAACACATTTAGCTATTAGTCAAAGATAACACAAGTAAACACAAAATGCAGTTTTTAAATGAGGGGTTTTATTATTTAGGGAGAAAAAAAATCCAAACCTACATGGCCCTGTGTGAAAAAGTAATTTGGGTCATTGTCCTGCTGCCGCACCCAAGATCGCTTCAGCTTGAGTTGACGAACAGATGGCCGGACATTCTCCTTCAGGATTTTTTGGTAGACAGTAGAATTCATGGTTCCATCTATCACAGCAAGCCTTCCAGGTCCTGAAGCAGCAAAACAACCCCAGACCATCACACTACCACCACCATATTTTACTGTTGGCATGATGTTCTTTTTCTGAAATGCTGTGTTACTTTTACGCCAGATGTAACGGGACACGCACCTTCCAAAAAGTTCAACTTTTGTTTCGTCGGTCCACAAGGTATTTTCCCAATAGTCTTGGAAATCAATGAGATGTTTTTTAGCAAAATTGAGACGAGCCTTAATGTTCTTTTTGCTTAAAAGTGATTTGCGCCTTGGAAATCTGCCATGCAGGCCGTTTTTGCCCAGTCTCTTTCTTATGGTGGAGTCGTGAACACTGACCTTAATCGAGACAAGTGAGGCCTGCAGTTCTTTAGATGTTGTCCTGGGGTCTTTTGTGGCCTCTCGGATGAGTTGTCTCTGCGCTCTTGGGGTAATTTCGGTCGGCCGGCCACTCCTGGGAAGGTTCACCACTGTTCCATGTTTTTGCCATTTGTGGATAATGGCTCTCACTGTGGTTCGCTGGAGTCCCAAAGCTTTAGAAATGGCTTTATAACCTTTACCAGACTGATAGATCTCAATTACTTTTGTTCTCATTTGTTCCTGAATTTCCCAATGCCACCCAAATGCTCCACCTGCCCCATTAATTAAGGATAAATATAAAAAAAGGTGTTTAAATGCCTGATGATGTTGTTTCCTGTCACGTACAGGTATTTCCCAGAGGTTGTGAAAGATGGCTTGACCAATCAGCTGAGTAATCCAGAGGTGGAGATTGACATCACTCGCCCGGACACCTTCATCCGGCAGCAGATCATGGCCCTGAGAGTGATGACCAACAAACTGCGCAGCGCCTACAATGGCAACGACTTCTCCTTCGTGGACTCCAGTAATGTGCACTGCTTTTTCTCCTCAGCGTCACAAACGCATGCTAGTTATACAGTATAGTTTGATATAATGCTTGTTCCACAGCTTGCACATTCATTATATTATATTTATTCAATTAAAATTTTTTAAAATTTTATTTATATAGCGCTTTTAACAATGGTCATTGTCTCAAAGCAGAATTTATTAGATTAGTAGAGTTAGCTCTTCTAGTTCCTGCATTAGCATGTTTTGCACAGTGCTAGACTGTACGTCTAGACTGCTGATTATGATTTAGCTTTAACTTCTCAGACATTTAGACTTCATAATGAGAGTACTAAACATGGCTTTTGTGTTAGCCTGCATGGTACAGTACAACGCTCAAAATTAAACACGCGCAATTTCAAGGTCTGATTTAATTCAAGGAATTAAGCACAGGTTCCCATGGAGCAAAGAATTAGATGATGAATGATGTAATTTCAGAGGGACTGTTAGCCGAAATTAATTGAATAAAACAGCAGGGAGACAACGTTTGCTGTGAGTAAGAAGGTTTTCTTACCCTCTAGTTTGATGGACTTGCTTTGAAGTTACTGGAATGTTCTTTGTATCTCTTGTCCTTTCACATTCAAATGAGCTGACATTTTCACCAGGCACATTTTTATTCGCATTCGGTCCGAGCGCTAATTTAGACTTGCAAAGGCAATTTTGCTACTTCGACGTGAGCTTAATTGCAATGTCAGTGGGGGATTCTGGGTAGAAACTCCTCTGATCTTGAGCCGATCTAAAGACCCAGAACGTGTTCTCTCTCTGTTCTTGTGTGGGCAGAGAAGGAAAGGCATAAAATACCCCTGCACTTTAATCAGCAGTTCTGTGAACTGGACAAAAGATGAAGTGGCCTGTCACTGGGGACGTCCTGAGTCTGAACTAGAGTTTATTCTCCCTCTCAACCTCTCTCTAGAAATAAATAAATGACCTGCCAAAATCTTTTTTTTTTTAATGTGTCTGTTTTACTCTTCCTTCTTCCTAAACCCAGGGCTGATTGTATTTTATTTATTTATTTATTTAAGGTGATGAGGTGAGTGGTTCTGGCAGCGGAAGCGGCTACACCACAGAGTTCGAGTTCACGGCCACAGAGGCTCCAGCGGTGGGGGCGGGGCGCCAAGACCAGGCCACGCCTCTGCGACCTGCATCCGATAAAGCCACACCTCTCAGACCTCCTTCTGACAAGGCACCGCCCCTTATCGCCTCACCTCTCGCTTTAATGACGCTCACGCTGCTTCACTTCTGGTGGAGATAATGGCTGGAAGGATCATGGACAGCTGAGAGGCAGCTTAGCTCCTCCCACACTGTAAGCCCCTCCCTCATGGGGCTTTACGATGGAAAGCATGAGGATTGACACCAAAAGGGCAGATAATGAAAGAGAGAGAGAGAAAGAGAGAGTAAAATTTTCTGCATTTTCCTGCTTGTTTCCAAAGAGCAGCTTCATCCTCGAATGACACCTTTTTCTCTCGTTCCTTCACAAAAAAAAAAAAGACAAAAAAAAAAAAAGACAGAGGAATGCTGCAGCACGTTCCTCAGATCCTTTCAGTGAAGTACCAGGATAAAAATATATCTATATATAAATGAAGAAGAATCTATTTTTGTTTGTGTTTTTTATATCCACTGCGCAAGATGAGAACCTCAGAAAAGGAAGAGATCTATTTAAGATGCAGAGTCGTCTCTTCCGAACCGTTCACAAAGGAGCAGAGGTGTGAGCAAGAGGAACGATAAAAAGATTTGAAAAAATAAATAAATGAATAAAAAGTATAACTCATATTTGCTTCTGTGCCACTGTGAATGCATGACATCATATCTCACATCTGTCACTTTTTTTTTGTTAAGCATTAAAATAGTTGAGCTTCTTCCAGTCCATTAATGTTTTAAATGAGGATTTGGGGATTATTATTATATATATATTTTTTATCAGTTTACATGAACGACACCTCATTTCAACATTTTAACACTCATAAACATTCAACAAAATCTAGGCAGCTAATGTCAGTATTCGATAATTGGTATAAGATTAGACACCAGTCTCAGCTGAACAATGCCAAATTGGTGCAACATAACAGCGCTCTCAAAAAAAGGACAGTGCTGGTAGAAAATAATTACCTGGACAGAACTGAATAAATAATCAGCGAGAAACTGCTTGAAATTAAAAACTATTGTAAAACAAAAAAAATGCTAAATTATGGTGTAAAAATTATCTAGAAGTGCTACCATATAAAACATTATGCATAGATGGAGAACTGTAAAACAACGCTAACAATTAAAAGAAAATCCTAACAAATAATTCCAACAAAATTGACAACCTTCTAACCTACGAATATTGTAGAAATAGATACACTCTACTGATATTGTTTAAAAAAAATCATAAATCTGTAATCTATAAACCAAGCAAAAATCCATGCATCATTTGTTTTTCATTACAACACCAAAAATAAAAATTTAATGAGAAAGAACCTGTTTCCTTTTATTTTTTGCAGAATTAGTTGTTAATAAACAAAATAATAATAGTAATAATCATAAAACATAACAGCTAATTTTTCCATTTTCCAATTAAAAAAAACATATTTAACCCGTACCTTTTTCAGAGTTTGCAGGGGCAGAGGTTAATATTATTAATAATATTATCATTCCTATTTTTATGCCATTTAAGAAATCCAAAGAGACAATCACAATCGGACAGAAAACATAAAGAAAAATACAAATAAAGATCTAACCGATGTGTAAACTACAATAAAAATACAGAAAACAGGGATGTATAGTTTAAAAATAGACAAAGTGGCAAACTATTGTTAAAACAAAACAAGAAATGTAACACATTGAAACACATAAAACAAAAATTACATAACAAACACTTTAACAAAAAATCTAACTACTTGTAATACATAGAAAAGTATCATTAAACACGGAGAAATGATAGAACCGAGCTTGATAGAATGATGGAAACAAGACTCAAATAAATGGACAGACTTCATACAAAACAATGGTTAAATACAAAAAAAAACAAATAGTCAAATAAGTTAAAGTACTCTGCTACAGAACAAGCACGTGGCTTCATAAAACGACCCTAATGCCTCTTTTCTACTGCATAGTACGGCACAGCACGGTTCAGTACAGCTCACTTCGGTTCGGCTCAGTTCGGCTCGGTTTGCGCTTCCACTGCAGTTTAGTAACGCTTTAGAGTGGGCGGGATTATTCACGTGTCGTTATAGTTGCGGCGCCTCTACTGCCGTCATCGTAAACGCGCCACAAACAAACACACAACAATGGAGCATATCGACGGCATGGTGTTCTTCATTCTCGGCATGTGAATGTTTTTAACAGCGAGACGAAGGAGTTTGTTTCAAAAGAGGCCGACGGTTAATACAAAAAGGTGCGTCCGATCCTTCTCTGGCTGTTCTAAATATAGCGGTTCTGTTGTGTCTCGTGTCGCAAGTTCGGTGACGCAGTAATGACGATTTTCTCCAGCCAATCAGTGACCAGCGGAGTTTACACGTCACGTTTTGGTAACGGTTCGGCGTGCTTGGAACCTCGGCTGAGGTGGTACTAAAAAAAGGACCAGGTACCAGGTACTGTTCCCAGTGGAAAACCCCCCAAAAGTGAGTAGAACTGAACCGTGTCGTGCCGTACTATGCAGTGGAAAAGCGCCAAAAGAAACCTGTAAGCTGCCACAATAATGCAACAAAAGATTGGCAAAGTGCCAAAAATATTTAACATACTAAGACTCTGATGAAAGGGAAACACGTTTCTCAGCTGTGAATACTGACACAAGCTGTTTGGAAACAGATTTAAAAGACCTTTAATGAACATTTTCTTTCTTTTTATTCATCGACACCGCTTGACTTTTTAATTTACTCGTCTTTTTTTGAAATAAATGAAATGTCACTATGAGAAAGTCAAGGAGAAAGTCAATCACACACTTTACTAGGTCACCTCATTTTCGACTCTGTGTGTGTCTGAGATCTGTGCGTGTGTGTGCGTGTATGTGAGCGTGCGAGTGTGTATTCCCTTGTGTGCATGTGGCCTTCTGGCACTTTCCATTCGGGACTCAGATTGCCACTGGTCAGTGTGTGTGTGTGTGTGTGTGTGTGTGTGTGTGTGTGTGTGAGTGTGTGTTCTCAGCACTTTTCCTACGTTGAGTCCACAAAAAAAGAAAAGTTCGTGTTTGCACAAAATTTGACCTTACAGCAAAACCCCTCCACACACACACACACACACACACACATTTCTCCACAACTGCAACTTAATCACATTCTTTGAAAAGAAAAAAAAAAAAAAAAAAAAAAATATATATATATATATATATATATATATATATATATATATATACCTGTGCTGCATTCGTTGCATACGCAAATATTATCATATACAAGCATTTCATCATAGACGTTATATTTCTCCTAATTTTCAGCATTTCTTGGTGATTAATCTAGCAGCACTGGTATAAATGGTCAGAATGCTCATTTTTAGCCCTGCGTTCTCACACACTTTTAACATCCAGACTCAAAAATGGACCTTTTTTTTTTTTAAAGGATCTTTAAATCGAACTCTTCAGCTGAAATGAATTGGAGATGTTATTCTGCGCACCCTGTCCAGGGTGTACCCCGCCTAGTGCCCGAAGTCTCCTGGGATAGGCTCCAGGTCCTCCGCGACCCTGAACACAGGATTAAGCGGTATAGAAAATGAATGAATGTTATTCTGCTCACACGCTGAAACCCGAGAAGCCTCGCAGTCATTCTAGACTCCTTACTGCGGTTCTGGAGCTCGCTGTGTCATTATGGAATCCATCAGAATCACCAGGGTGATGAGAGAGAAGTTGTGTTTCCCTCACTGTCGTTCCAGAGCCATCAGAATTCAGAAGTCGACCTGGTTTTAGTGTAGTCCTTCAAGCCTCTGTGATTCTCCAGACTCTAAGTTTATCAGGCCAGTTGCTGAACTTTATTAGGTTACACACTTCTAGAATTATTTTTATTTCATTTGTGACTGTGTATTCATCAAAATCCTTTCAAATGGTTGCCCAGGTGTGTGTGTTCTAGAACCGGTGCTCAGCTTTAAAAGCATATTTTTTCCTCAATGCAAGTCTTTAACAAAGTCCTTTCCGGAGTACTGAAATGATCCGATTTTCACCAGTGATGCATACTTCTCTGTGATTCTAGACTCATCAGAACACATTATAATCCAATTCACAGGCTCTAGAATCCTCAATGTAGTTTATTAAATCTCTTATGTGGGTTCTAGAATCCCCTTTTCAGTATTGAGATGATCGTTGTGGTTCGAATGCTCCCAAAATGTCTCTCTTATTTGTGGCTCTGGATTCCTTAGTGTTAGGGATCAAGAATCATTCGGGAAGAGATTATTACAAAGGTTGGGTCTAGAGTGTCTTTAAATCATCTGCGTGTTCTAGATGTTTGTGCGGCTTGTCATGGATCTGGGATCTGCAGGGATCCTGTGGGAGTGGCTTACTTTCAATTCGACTTTGAAGGTTTTGAAATTTCTTAAAATTTTGGTATGGGTCTAGAATTCTCCTAATGTTGGCAGCTCATTGAAATTCCTCGAATCCTCTATATGCGTTCACCACCACATTGTCGCTGGTTGTGAACCATAAAACAGTTGATGTGCTTCTAGGATCTTCATGATGCTGTAAGAGCAGACTGCTTTCAATACAATTCTAAAACCTGGAATTCTGGATTCCTTGATGTGCTTCTAGAAAATTGTGGAATCTGATTATTGTCAGAGCAACTCTAGAGTAAAATGCGTGAGTCTAGAATCATCTCTGCAGTTCTCCAATCATTTATTGGGCTTCTAGAGTCTGTTGGTTTGGTTGGTTTCACTCTCAAGTCTGGTTCTAGACATCCTTGGTACAGTATGAGTCTAGGATCACTGGAACTCTCCAGAATGTTATTGTTGGACAATATTTAATGTGGCTCTAGACTCTTCATGGCCCTGTCCCAATTCTCAGTGTAGTTATAGAATCCTGAGCTTTCCTGCTCACTGCTTGTGGCCATGTCCCAAACCACTACACTACAACCAATATAACCAGCAAGCCGTGTAGTAGTGCAGTAATTGGTTTGAGACACAGGCCACGGTTGTGTGCGTGTTCGACTTCCTCCATGACTGCTTTCCAACGCACTGCGCTATATTTGTAATAATGCACAAGTATCGAAAAGCTTTCTTACTGTATAGTGGTGTTACAAACTGCCATACTACATACCCACTGATGACATTAACTCATTTGAACTATATTCTTCCCTAAACCTCCGACACATACACACACTTACATGTTTCTGTGTATTTTTACAGCTTTGTTTCAATTAATTTTTGCTGATGCAGAAAGGGGGGGGGGGAAATGCCTAATTATCATTATATGAATTATTCATTGCTTTTTTTCCCCCACAATCCACTTTGGTTTTGATTTAGTCATTAATAATGGTTATGGCTGTATATGACTTGATCTGCATTTACATCAGAGTTGAAATGTGTTAAAAAGGATTCTGGAAGATTTTAGTCGACGGGAAGAGCAGACATGCCTTACAACCTTTTTTAATGAAAAGAATAAAAGCTATACAAATAAAAAAAAATAATAATAATAAAAAAGGATTGCATATTTGGGTTTTGTTACACTCTCTTGTATACAGACCAGTAATGAAAAGATGAGATAATAATAAAAAAAAAAAGAATAAACAATATTTGTATTAATAAAATGTCTGTGAGTGGTTTTTCGAGCATGACATGAAGAAGAAAAGGAAATTAACAGACTGGACAGAACTTTAGTTCTAGAAATGGAATTTGTAGACAGTTATGGGAACAGGTCTAGAATCACAGAACCACATCAATCAAATAGAACCTGATTCCAGAATGGTTCTCACAACTGTTTCTATTTTATTTTTTCTCATTCTGGAATTTCACCAATCACAAATGCTTTGGTTTAAAAAATATCTCAAATAGTGATCTGCTAGATTTAGGACTTGTTTTAATGGCATTTTAAAGTGTTGTGCTTTGTGCTTAGATGTCGTATTGATTGTTTACAGCAATTCAGTACCGGAGCTCATGAAGGTGTTCTATCGAATTCTGCACAGTAAGCTTAATAGTTATAAATCGTCTTACATTAAACACTTACTAAATCTGTGCTCGGTTATTAATCACTATCACATAAATCATGAGGCAGCAGCAGTGTTTAACTTTCCTGACTAGCAACATCAATAATGCGTGTTTAAGATTGTAAAGAACGAAAAATTTTACGACAATTATTTTAGGCTTTCTGTATTTGTGTACTGCATAATGTAGTGATACAGCAACTGATACATGAACCCTAAAAGTTAAAAATTTAAAACAGTCTTTGGATAGATAAATATTCAAATTAAGTCCATATCAAAGGAGAAAAATCATTATGTTTATGTCAGCGTTACCTCATTCATTCATCTTCTATACCGCTTTATCCTGTATTTAGGGTCGCGGGGACCTGGAGCCTATCCCAGGGGACTCAGGACACGAGGCAGGGTACAACCCTGGACAGCGTGCCAATCCATCGCAGAGCACACACACACGCGCACACTTATTCACACACACTATGGTCAATTTAGGAACGCCAATTAGCCTAACCTGCATATCTTTGGACTGTGGGAGGAAACCAGAGTACCCGGAGGAAACCCACTAAGCACGGGGAGAACATGCAAACTCCATGCACACAGAGACGGGAATCGAGCCTCGCTGGGGAATCGAACCCGGACCCTGGAGGTGCAAGGCGACAGTGCTAACCACTACACCACCGTGCCGCGCCCAGCGTTACCTCGTCAGTGTTAATCTTAACCTCTGAGAATTGTCGAGGTACAGAACAATGTATCAAACCATGATCTCTAGAAAAATGTGCATGACACGCTGGTTCAAGTAGTAAATACCCTACATACTGTAAACTGGCATCTGATCATGGTTTCATCTACTAACATTTGCGTGTGTTGCATGATCTCAGTGCAGCTTCTGCTACTATACAGTAGATCCCAGTATCTTTTAAATGATCATGAAGACACCCTTGCCCTGGACATTGTAGTGCATCAAAAGCACCCAGCACACTTGATTGTCCTCAGCTAATTAGCATCCTGAATTGAAGTCTACTCTATCTTTTAGCTAGAGTATAAAATTTTGTTGGAGTTAAGGGAATAGCTTTCTCTAGGCTCAGGTCCTATTTAAGTGACCATTATCAGTTTCCCTGTATATATTAACTCAGGGTACAATTTGTAATTAAAAATTTCAGCCATTTTTCCACTGCTATGCTGATGACACATGATTATATGTGTAAAAAAATAAAAATAAAAAAGACAAAAAACGATGAAAGACAGCCACTTAAAAAGTCAAGTAATTTGTAAAGGACATTAAACAATGGCTGTGGAGTATCTTCATCCTACTGTACATCATCCCAGCAAGACAGAACAGACCTTCTACAAAGACCCGAGACTCCATTGAGCTAAAAGGAGGATTTCTGATTACGTTAACTCTGGATGGCATCCTATCCAGTAGTTAAAGTGCTTTAAGTCTATCATTTGAAGTTCTTGTACAGTAAATAATATCACTTGAATAGCCTTTTTTCCATCTTAAAAACAATGATAAGAAAATGAGATTACATAATGCAGAAAAAGCTGGTCATGTTTTTGTTGACTGTAGGTTGGAACTATTGTAATGCCTCGTTGGTTGTTCTAATTAATCTAAAATTCTGAATCCAGAGTACCCCTATTTTATTCATCCGCTGCCTCTTGGAGACAGCTTTGGAAATCGACATGGAAATTTCAAGAAAACATGCTTCCACTGGATAATCATGCAAAATTGTTATGTTCATTCGGACTTGCTAAGGGTGAATCTACCAAACAGTGTTTATGTCTTTCCTTATTCTCGTTGTACGTTCTGCTTCTCTTTAAGATATGCTGTCGCAGCCAGACCTAGCCTGATCTCTTTCTCTTTCTGCTGCGATGCTGCAGTGGACACGGCTTCTCTTACCTGTGGATTTGCCTGATTGAGTCTGATTGCTCTCCATTCCTGCTTCTTCATCTCAAAGCGGTCTGCACCTACAGTATGATTAACCTTACTGCTGTAGATAGGCTTAGCTGGGTACCTTGGAGACCAGCAATTGCCTTTCCTATGACTCACCTTAACTAATGTGGATCAGGTGAATAAGCTTATGTAGAAATGGTTATTTAATTCGCACTTCCTAAAAAGTGCAGAAAGGAAGAAAGTGGAGGAAACGGGCAACGACCTGATAATGAAGCGGATATTGAAAGTAAATGAGAATGGAAACATTTAAAATACTCAAAATAGGAAACTGCCGGAAATAAATGAAAACAACATTGGAATATATAATGGGAAATGACTGAGAAATTACTGGACCTCAGAAAACACTCAGGAAAACAATAGAAAAAAACGCATGGAAAGCATTCGCAAGATATCAGTGGCAGCAACATGAATAAAATTGAAATTTATATTTATATTTATAAAATGAAATAATATATTGTCCACTTTCTTTCTCTTTCTCCACCTCTTCACTTCGAGGCTGTTCACACACCAGCTCTTTCCTCTCAACTTTGTGTGTGTGTGTGCGTGCTTTTGTGTCTCCATTCCCAGCACACACACACACACACACACACACACACACACAGTGAAAACTGAGAGAAAGAGTCTCTGTGGGCATCTCTGCTGTGACAATGAGACAATAAAAATGAGACGAGTTTTCACTCCGGATTTCCCAGCTGTCCCGAACAGAACACAGTGTTAGTGTTTATTGTTCACAGTTGTATTACTCTAATAATATGTTCGGGTTTAACACGAAGACTAGACTTTATTATCAGCTTTGTGTACGACTGCAAATGTAGAAGTGATTTTAATGAGGCTTTTTTTTTTTTTCCAGAAAGTTTCTTAGTTAACTTTTGTTAAACGAAGAGCAAATAATGTGCAGACACTGGGTTACACAAAAGAGGGATAGAGAAACCAGTGGGAAAATGTATCTGGAAGCAATGGAATGTACTGCATACTGAGAAAAGCACTGGAACTTGGCAAACATGATGATGACAGGGGAAGTGGGAAAAAATGGATGAGACTAAGGAAAACCACAGAAAGCACTGTAGAAAATCACTAAGAAAACAATTCGAATGCATTAAAAGGCACAAAGGGGGAAAAAAAACTGAGAAAACATAACCATCACTTGGGGAAAGCACTGCAGAGCGTAGTTAATAAAACTAAACAAAAAAAACACAGCACATGAGAATGATACTGAAGTATATTGATAAAAATGTAAATATATATTAGATATATAAAATATAAAATGGAATATAGTAATGCGTAAAAGTTAGTGCCCCCTCTTTTTAATTTAATTCTAAATAAAAAATCATCTATTGGGTGTGTGAGTGTGTGTATGTGTGTGTGCCCTGCGATGGATTGGCACCCTGTCCAGGGTGTACCCCGCCTAGTGCCCGAAGTCTCCTGGGATAGGCTCCAGGTCCCCCGCGACCCTGAACACAGGATTAAGCGGTATAGAAAATGAATGAATGAATGAATGAATGAATGAATAAAAAATCATCTGGGTCAATACAATTCAGCCAACAATACAAACAACCATCTGGAACTTGTCATGTCAACTAGATAGGTTTCATTACTCATCCAAGTAGGTTCCAACTCATTCAATTCATTTCACTACTCATCCAACTCATTCTAAGGTCAGTTAGCAAAAGTTACCTTAGCATGGAGAAACTACTTGGATGAGTAGTGAAATGTATCTACTGAACTTTAGTGAGAAGTCGTCCAGTTGATATGACTCAACTTCCAGATAACCTCACCTGGATGAATCTTCACAGACCTACAAACAACAATGTATAATGTTTTTTTTTTTCCCCACTGTGCCAAAAGAAAAAAAATGTGGGTACCTTAGTACCCCAATGATTCAATAGCTTGTAGATCCACTTTTAGCAGCAATAATTTGAATTAATCATTTCTGGTATGACTTTATCAGTCTCTCGCATTGTGGTGGATTCTTCTTTACAACATTGCTTCAGTTCATTGAGGTTTTTCAGAATTCACTCATGCACAGCTCTGTTGTCCCGCCACAGTATATCAGTTGTATTGAGGTCTGGACTTTGGACATTTCAAAACCTTAATTCTTTTTTTTTCAGCCATTCTGATGTAGATTTACTGGTGTGCTTTAGATCATTGTCCTGTTGCATGACCCAATTTCAACCAAGCTTTAGCTACAGTATTGGACACATGGCCTCACATTTGCCTGGTATACAGAGGAGTTCATGGTTGACTGATTAACTACAAGGTGCCCAGGTCCTGTAGCTGAGAAATAATCCCAAATTATCATCCAGTGGTGATATGTCCTGTACAGTGGGTTTAAGGTATTTCTGCCAAAATGCTGTATGGGTTTCGTCATTAAGGCCAAGCAACTTCACTTTGGCCTCATCTTTCGAAAGGATGTTGTTGCACAATCATTGTGGTTTGTTCAGATGCAGTTTAACAAACATAAGTCATGCCTCCATGATCTTTTTAGACAGAAAAGACTTCCTCCTGGAAACCCTTCCAAACAAACCATACTCATTCAGTTTTCTTCTAATTGTGATGTCATGGATGTTAACATTTAACATGCTCAGTGAGGTCTACTGTAAGTAGCTCATAGATTTTTGTATTTCGCTGAGGTTTGCCCAATCTGACCTTGGGGTGAATGTGCTTGGCCATAATTGTTTCCCCAAGACCATTGCTTGTGACTTTCCCTCTTGGCATTGTGTTAACGCACAACTGAATGCTGTAGACCAGCAAACTGACAAAGAATGTCTGCTTTTGTAGACGTCTGCACACCTATCGGTGATCAATTAATCAAGGGTGATGATGATTAACAACACTTGGCTGCAACTTGCCATCTGCAAGGTCAAGTAAGCAGTAAGGGGGGATTAATTATTGCCGCATGGTTTTTTATTTTTGTTTAATAAATAATGTTATTCAACTGAAGTTGTATTTTCTTAATACCAAGATCCACTATCATCACGTGATTTGTATGTTTTTGTTCAGTATCTCACAAAATTTGAATATTGTGTCACATTCTAATCAGCTAATTAACTCAAAACACCTACAAAAATGGTCTCTCAGTCTGGTTTAGTAGGCTACACAATCATGGGAAAGACTGCTGATTTGACAGTTGTCCAGATGATGATCATTGACACCCTGCACATGAAGGGTAAGACACAAAAATTCATTGTAAAAGACGTTGGCTGTTCACAGAGTGTTGTATCCAAGCATATTAATGGAAAGTTGTATAGAAGGAAAAAAAATGTAAGAGAAAAGATTCGCAAGTCACTGGAATGGCAGACTTGAGAGGATTGTACAGTGCAAAACATTTAAAAAAAAAATAGGAAAACACCGGGGGGAAAAAATTAGAAAATAGAGAAAAAACACTGGGAAACTAATTTAAAAAAGAAAGAAAGAAAAACAATAAAGGATACCAAGTTCCAGTTTGGTTGTCATTTCTTACATACAAATTCTCACAATTTTCTTTTCCAATAGAGCACATGAAGCAAGTTTCTAAGGACAACAATAGTAAAATATTAAAGTAAAATAAAAAGACTGTATTAATTAAATCCCAGGAACATAATGTTAGCACTTCTTTTTTTACTAGAGCTGATTAAATTTGTCTACTTTAATTGGTTTTCACTGGGGTTTGTCCTTTTACTCTAATAAAGCTGATATTTTTAAATCGACTGGACATTTTGACATTTCTTCATCCACAGGGACAAAACCGCTGACATAAACATCTATATCAGCTAGTAGAGAACTGCTTTGTCACGGTGACTGCCATTGCTTCCCTGAAGACGTCCATGCTTAGAGTCGTGAGTGAGACTGAACACTAATATGGCGTAGTGAGAACATGTGGGCTTCAGTCTGTATGATTGCATATAAGTGTGTATGATAAATGAGAGAGTGTGTGCAGAGATATTATGGATGGTTAACGGTAATGGGCAAAATTCATGGGAGAGCTCTTACTGTGCTCTGTATAGAACTGAAATGGAAAATGATTACTCATTGTTTTAAAAAAATCTACTTTCAATCTGTCTTTCTTTTTCTTTCATTTTTTTCTCTCTTCCTACCATCAGTTCGTTCATACTTACTTACCATGCCACTCTTAAAGTCAAAGCAGTCACATTTTTTTTTCTGATGTCTGTTGAGAACAATCTAACAAAGTGGACAGTAATGTTATTTTACTTCTATTTTGGCTTGCTTCCTGTCCTCAACTACCTCTCTTCATTCATTCATTCATACATTAATTTATATATTTTTGTTCCACTTTTTAACCCTCTTTCTTTTTCATTTTTACAACCTTTCCTGCTTTCAACAATGAAGTTAATTGCTTCTACAGTACTTACTGTTTTTAAAACTATGTTTTTATCTTACCCCATTCATTCATTTCACTTTTCCACTTTCATTTTCTCTTTATTTTACTTTTTTATTGCTTGCTTTCATTTCTCTTCTTTCCTTCTTTCAGGACTTTGACACAGTCTTAGTGTTTAAGTCTACACTGAAAACCTATTTATTTAGTCAAGAATCCTGTGAATATATTGTTCACAGGATCATATACTGTATACTGTACTGTATATTATGTAAAGGAGCAGATCTGGGGGACTCATGGATGTAGAGTATTATGGTGAACTGGTATGTTTAGATGCTGTCTTCCCCACTCTCATTGAGCACTCAGGTTTGTTGACAGTGAAGTGATTGGTTGCTTTACATCCCAGTTTCCCCTCATGTCTGTGTTTCCATCTCTCCATTTTAGTTATGCTTGTTATAGTGATTCCTGTCGGAGGCCCTGCTTGCACTCTGCACTAAATATACATTCAGCTCCCAGTGATCCAGACTCATTCTACCTTTCGAACCTGTCTGACTTATCCTGGTGCATCTTGTTGTCGCATAGATGCCCTACCTCTTCTTGATAGCTGTTCTCTTATGATTTGTGACTGCAGTCACTCAATAGTTCAGGACTTAAAATGTCCTTTAAACAGTTTTGTTTCTGAGCCTCTAATAACAAAAGTGAACTCCATATTAACTTAAGCACCTCTCCTGTTATATTTAACTTCCAGCCGCCTAACACACAGTATAACTGCAAATCAATCCCTGCTATCTGATATCACCCAAATGAGGACGGGTTCCCTGTTGAGTCTGGTTTCTCTCCAGGTTTCTTCTGATTATCATCTCACAGAGTTTTAACTTGCCACCATCACCCTCAGCTTGCTCCTCAGGGACAAACTGATAATTATAATTTATACATATTTCCTCACAGGTTTTGAACTGATTTCCATAATATGGTAATGGCCATTGTTAAAAGTGCTACATACAGTGAATAGACATTTTTGTTGCTTTTAAGCCTGAAATGAAGACAAACAGTTTTTGTTTTATCTCTATTTACTCAGACAAACTTTTAAAAATCTAAATGAAAAATATAATAGAAAGAAAAATAGAAAGAAAAAAAAAACAGAATCACTGATTTGGGAAAGGATCACACCCTTCCCAAAAATTACTTATAAATTCAATTAGGTGAAGCTTCTCAATTGGACACAACACCTTCTAACTTTCAATTGTGATCAGCTTGATCATGGTAGTGCAAATGGAGCAAACAATCACCTACAGTATGAATGGCAAGGCACTGTCAAAACATCTCTGAGATAAAGGTGTGCACAGGCACAAGTCAGGAGGTGGATACTAAAAAACATAGGCTTTGTCCCTGCTTAGAGCAGTGAAGTCTATTATTAAGAAGTAGAATGTATTTGGCATAAGACTGACCCTACCTGGATTAGGATGTTGCTCCAAAATGAATGAAAGATCCATGAGGAAACTGGTCAGAGAGGTTACCAGGAGGCCTACAGCAACTCTGAAGCAGTTGCAGGAATTTATGACAAAGAGTGGCCATTGTGTGCATGAGACAACAATACAATATAACATTCTCCACAAATGTGGCTTGTGGTTGTAAGGACAGCTGGGGGGGGGGGGCACTTTGAAGATTGAGGCCACATGGAAAAAGGTCTTATGGCCAGGTGACAAACTAAAACAGAATTATTTGGCCACAACACTAACCACCATCCAAATAACACCATTCCTACCCTAAAGCATGGATGTGGTAATATCCTATTATAGGTGTGTTTCTCTGTAGCAGGTACTAGAGCACTTGTTGTTGTAAATGGAAGGAGCAATATACTCTCAAATTCTTGAGGAAAATCTGTTGCTCTCTGCCAAGAAAGTTGTTTCTGGGACAATAACCCAAAGCACACAGCAAAACAGACTACATAGTGGTTGAAGGAAAAGAAGGTGATTGTCATTGCATGGCTTGGAGCCCAGACTAAAACATAAACGTTCACCATCAAATTTAACTGAACTTGAGCAGTTCTGCAAAAATGAGTAAGCAAATATTGCAATGTCTAGGTGTGCAAAGTTACTGGAGACTCAACAGGCTAAATGCTGTATTTTTCCCCCTCACACGTTAGTATTATATCTTTCACTTATAGTAAATACAGCTGGATAAAACAAAAAACGTTGTCTGTGTTTATTTCAGGCTACAAACCAACAGAAATAGGGTGATTCTTTTCTCTAGTAAACAAAACTGAATTTAATTCTTCTGGTTTTCCTTTTTCACTTTCATTATGTCTTCTTTCCTTTCATTCTTTATTTCTTCTATGTTTTCTTTCTCTCATTTGCATTTTCAGTTCTTGCCTTACACTGTTTAATTTCTCTTATTTAGAAACAAGGAAATAACACAATAAAGAGATTTGGCAAGGAAGACAATGAGGGGAGGGAGAGAGAGATAGAGAGAGAGAGAAATTTAAAGCGGGTGGAGAACAAAATGCGGAATGGAAAGAACATGTAAGTAATGTCAGTAAGAGCTTCCTTATTTCCCTTCTCCTTCCATTCATTTTCCTAAAAATAATTTTTTTTCCAAACCTTTGTCCTTCTATTTCCTTCCTTTTTATTTGCTAATTTTAATTGATCCTCCTTTCTGTATGTTTAACCTTATCATTTCTCCTCCATTTCTACATATTTGTTAATTCGCCCATTTTTTCATCTTTTTTTCTCTCCCCATCACATTTATCATAAGCATTCTAGCTGTTAAGGATTTTTAACTTTTTTTTTATTTTTTATAATGAGCAGAGTAATCTGTTCCACAGAAAGATGTACCTGTGTCAGAAATGTATGCAACATTATTGCTAATCTCAGCAAATAAATAAATAAATAAATAAAAATAAATAATAGAAATACACAGCACATACTGATAATTATGCAAAATAAAAACTATAGAGGAGATTATTCCTTCTCATTACCACTCTTTCATTAAACTCAATTTATTTAAATTTAACGAAGTGTGCGAGAGTGAACGAAAGACACCCACATTCAAGTGTATTAAGGTTACTACTAAAGTGCAGACTAGTCTTTTGTTAGCAACCTCCATCTCAGCCTAATTGTGACTGAACTTTGGCTCGGCACTAATAGCTAAGAGGGAAGTAACTCCCCAGGAAGTAAAAGGAGCAAAATTAAATCTGAGTTTTCAATTTTCCCCGTTCCCACTAGGGTCCCGCGCTAAATGGGTTCCAGCGCTAATGAATTTCAAAAGGAAAAAAAAACATGGCAGCAACATAGGAGGGGCTCAAAAGGGTTGCGTTCCAAATACGGGTGACCTTGTTTTTTATTATTATTTTTTTTTTATATTAATACAATCTGCTAAATGCATGAATTTTAAGATATTTGTTCGGAATATGCTCCTAAATTTCCATTGCTTCACTTCATCTTTATCAAAACCTTTTATACTGTTAAAGCTGCTCGAGGCCTAGTAATGTACACTTCAGGAGTGTTCAACTGTAGCTCACCCTTCTGCACTGAGCGGGTTATAAAATATTAAATGGTATACAGACAGTACATCAGGGTGAGTTTGCTAGTTAGTTACCCCCTGGCCCCACTGATGTATGCTATCCTAAAGCATATTTCTCTCTGCATACAAATTGCTGTATGACACCAAATCATGTCAAAGTTTTGAACTTCTTCCAGGATGGTGAGCATGCAATATCTGGTGGTTAAAACAGTACCGTGGACTTCAGAATGAATAAACAGCACCTCAAATGTACAGTAAGATCTCCATTGACTCCATCAGACAATGTTCTCTACCAAGTTAAGGAGGTTCCACCCAACATCTGCCTTAACTGAGGGTGGGTTGAGTACTTCAATAAACATCTGGTTTGGTTCAGACTATCAGTAGAGGATGATTGGCGGCGCTATGAAGCAAACAATAACAAGTCATCTCTAAATTTGGGTGTTTAACACTTATCTTCTAATAATTATTAGCTGGAAACAATTCAAATTATGTGTCATTTACACACACAAACCAATTAGCATGTCAGTTTTTTTACTCATAATGCGTTTCTCCATTATTATCCTACAAGACAAAATAGATTCATTAAAAGTGTGAAGCAACAGCTTTAATGTTCTTCATTTATTTATTTATTTTTACCTCAGAAACACTTTAGCTTTCTACACATATTTACTGTGTGTGAGCTGAAAGACTTGCCTGAAAGTTGTTTTTCTGATTTGAATTAGATTCATTATCATTCTAGCTCCGAAAGACCAACATCAATCATTCTAGCTACTTAGCAAGTCGGCAGTTTAATTAGCCAGTTAGTTGTTTCTTGTGTTTCTAAATGAGCTAGCTGGCTAGCAAGGTGAAATTTTTTTTACATGTATCATGTTTGTTAGCAATGTTGGTGATCACTAATGATCAAAGGATCCATATCATCCGGTCATGTTCCTGCTGCTTTTAAGAAGGCAAGGGTTATTCCCATCCTCAAGAAACCCTGTCTGGACCCATCAGAAGTTAACAACTATCGCCCGGTATCACTTCTCTCTTTTATTTCCAAAATTCTTGAAAGAACTGTTTATAACCAAATGTCACTTTATCTCTCACAGAACAACCTCTCTCTCAAAGTGGCACACTGCCCTTCTGTCAGTCCCTGGAACGTCCATGCTGCTAGATCTGCTAAACTGTCATCTGTTCTCATCCTCTTGGACCTGTCAGCTGCATTTGACACGGTGAACCACAAGATTCTATTATTATTATTCTTACAAGTCTTGGAATTTTTGGAACAGCGTGGAAATGGTTTGCTTCTTACCTAGAAGATAGGTCATATGAGGTAACATGGAGGGGATCTACATGTGCCCCACGTAGACTCTCTACTTGTTTCCCACAGGGCTCAGTACTTGGTCCTCTTCTGTTCTCCCTCTATACCCGGTCTCTTGGTAAAGCCATATTATCGCATGGATTTTCATACCATTGTTATGCAGATGACACCCAACTTACTCTCTCCTTTCCTCCATCTGACACTCAGGTTTCCACCCAGATCTCAGCATGTCTGGCAGACATCTCATCCTGGATGGCTGCACATCAGCCAAAGCTCAATCTGAGTAAAACTGAACTTTTGTTCATCCCTTGTGACTCATCCCCAGGTCAAGACCTTTTGATATCCCTGGACAAAACCAAATCACTCCTTCAGCCACTGCCCGTAATCTTGGGGTAACCGTGGACAATAATCTGTCATTTTCCCCACACATCGCTAACCTTTCTCGCTCTTGTAGATTTCTTCTTTACAATATCAGAAAAATTCACCCATTTCTTTCTTCACACTCAGGTGCTTGTTCAGTCCCTTGTTATTTCAAGACTGGACTACTGCAACTCACTCCTGGCAGGCCTGCCTCTGTCCACGATTCGTCCTCTGCAACTGATCCAGAATGCAGCAGCACATCTCGTTTTTAACCTTCCCAAGTTCTCCCACACCACCCCACTCCTCCGTTCCCTGCACTGGCTTCCTGTATCTGCCCGCATCAATTTCAAAATGCTGATGCTTGCCTACAAAGCTAAAAATGGCCCAGCACCCACTTACCTCTCTGCTCTAATCACACCACGCACTGCACCACGTTCCCTCCGATCCTCCAGCACTGCCCGCCTCATCCCACCATCTCTCAGGGATCGAGGGCGGCATTCATCCAGGCTCTTTTCTGTTCTGGCACCAAGGTGGTGGAATGAACTTCCTCTAGATGTCCGTACAGCAGAGACTTTGACTATCTTTATCTTTAAACGACGACTCAAGATGCATCTCACCACCCCCCCCCCCCCAAAAAAAAAATACTCTTACCAGTTGTGTTGGACTAATGGCACTTAGTTATTAACCTAGTTAACCCAGTGTAAGTATGTATCCAGTGATGTAAACTTTAAAGCACTTTTTGTAAGTCGCTCTGGATAAGAGCGTCTGCCAAATGCCGTAAAAATTATTTCTACAGGATCGCCGTTCACTTTCAAAATTAAAAAATTAAATGTTATGTTGTTTTTTATTAAGGCTTAATGTCAGTTTTTGCATCCTAAATCTCAGGTCATGATCATGCGAGCTACTAAAAAAACAATGCTTTATCACAAAGCCAGTTAGTTAGCATGTTACAGTAGCTAACTGATGAAATAAAGATAGAGAAATGCTTTTGCTGTGTTTTTAGGTTTGTTAGAATCATTAGTAATGTTATACACATGAAAGTATTATATTTATGAGGTAAAATATAATTGAATAAACTCTATTAATCCAAGTGGAGTTCATGTTTTGATTTTTCATCGAAAAAAACACTGCAATTACGCATTAATCTTTTTTTTTCGTGCACTACGTATTCCTGATGACTGATCAGATCACCATCCCCATGCATGTCTAATTAGCAGAACTTCTCCCAGCTAAAGCATGTTTGAGATAAAAAGTAAAAAAAAAAAAAAAATTATTTAAATATTACTGCTTCATACATTTAATGAACATTGTAGCTTGTACGGTGTTAATGGATTTAGAAAAGCATTATGGGTAAAACTGAAATGCTAATTGGTTTGTACAGCTAACTGTATTAAAAAAAATCGTCAAGTTTGACTGAGTTCTGCTATCTTTCTCTTTCAGAAGGAAACTTTTTTTCCCTCCCAGGGCTTCGTTAGCATTGTTAGCGACCCTTGTACAGTTCTAATTAGCGTTCAATTAGCATTATTTTCCCAGCGTTTGCTACTTACTAGTAGAAATTACATTTCTGAGAACAAGACAGCATTTTTCAGGTTTAATGGACTAACTTAATCTGTTCAGGCTTCCATTATAGATGCTGAGAGAAAAGTAGTCTGGGTAAACAATGCTGCATATAGAGCAAATAGGCTTACGGCAATTCATTATGAGTTTAATTGATGCATATTGTCACCATTAATTGAATAATACTATACATACAAACAAAGGCATTTTTAAAATGGCAGCTTTGTTTAAGTTGTCAGTGATGCATGTAAAAATTTTTTTAATTAACAGCATTTGTTTCTTAGATGTTATGCTTCTTAATGACAGTGATTTACTCTTTTTAGAGACTCACTACTAAATGCATTAAAGCGTCGCATTCAGGAGGTAACTGGCTCATTTAAGGCACATCATTTTGGACATATACATTTATTATTATTATTATTATTATTATTATCATTATTATTGTTGTTGTTGTCATTAAACCCACTTGGCAACCCTTACACATTTCTAATTAGCACCATTTTCCCCAGTGTTCATTACTGACTGACACAGATATCAAACTTCTGGGACAAAAAACATTGTTTTACACGTTTAATTGACTCAGGATGTATTTAGAAATGCTGTGTGGGTGGCAAAAAGAAAGAACGTTTCATGGTAATAGGCTTATGTGGCTAACTGGCTAATTTAAGGCTATTGCTCATGGGATTAATGATTTGTGTTATTACACAGAATCATTATCAGCTTGTTACAGGAGGACACATTCACACACAGAGACAGACACACAAACATACACAAAATGAGGTCAACATATCAGTTTAATGCCTTTCATTATAAAACCCGAAATAAATACGCGACAGAGATTGGATTTAGTTTGTAAATGTGCTCTGGGAAAAATAAAGTCAAGCTTACAGCCTATTTAAATTAAATAAAATAATGTACATGTTATAGTATACAGTTTTGGTACATAGTACCAAGAATCAACAATAACAAAAAGAAATTCATAATATTGCAGAATTCTATATTAAAAAGGTGACATAAGAATTATGGAATAAAATGTTGGCTATAAAAAGAAGACATATATAAGGGTATAAATACAGTATAAATGTATGTATTGTATAGTGATGAGGTTAGTTTGCAGCAACATGTATGATAACTTTAAATATAAGCTTAAAATGCTTTATAACAAAATTAACACCTAGAGTTGTATTAGCTTCGTGTAGAGATCCATCACTTCGCTCAATGGATATATATAGATAGTATATAGCTGTCTACCAACTACCAAAATTCAAGTTAAAATGTGAAAATTAAAAACTAATTTTCAATACATTTCCAAAACCATGTCGAGAAAACGGTGCTTCAGAGTGACCTTACTGAGTTCAGTATCTCCATGAACACTGGATCACCCCAAATACCAATCTGTTCGAGACACATAACCATGGAGGCCTCTATTAGACAACTGAAGGTGGAGAAATGTTTCACCCCCCAGCACGACAACAAGCCAAAGCACAAACCCAAACCATAAAGAAGCAACTTTAGAAGGAGTAGATGAATGTTTTGAAATGGCCCAGTCAGAGCCAAAATGGAAATTTGATCAAAAACTGATATGGTGCAAAGACTTGGGGCTGTGCTCAACTTCAACATTGTATTTTTTTAAGGGGTGTACAAACTAATGCAAGAAGTTTATTGTAGCACTGGGTGACTTGCATGATTCATTTGGTTAATTGGAGTTAATGTATTAACATATCTTCACCATGCTTTAATCAAGATTGTATGTGTTGAAATCATTACGAAGGAAAAACTTGGATTGTAAGTTTTCGCAAAATTTTAACAGCGTCATCTAAAAGTCAGACAAAAGTCCTTAGTTTTGAAGTCATGGATCAGTTTCGGTGCCGTGACTAAAACAAATTACATGAAATTTCCTTATATGTTTATTGTACATTTTGCACTGTTTACTATAGATGATGTTATTACTGTATGGAACATTAACATTTTCTAATGTTTTATTTCTAATTAAAAAAATAAATTGTGCATTTTTATGATTGCATTATATAACAACAAAAAACAGTGAAATTGCAATCAAGACTTAATTATAACTTAAAATTATAAATATTTATTGGCCTATTTATTTAAATATTACTTATTTAAATATTTATTAAAGTTTCCCTCCTCTGTTTTATTTACTTGAATTTAGTTTGTTCACTATTTCACATTAAATCTTACCTGATTGATGTTTGCATTATTATTATTATTATTATTATTATTATTATTATTATTATTATTATTATCCCTGTCTGTCTATTGATCTATCTTTCTTTCTTTCTGCCTGTCTGTCTGTCTATTTCTCTCTGAATACCAGTGATGTGTATAAATATTAACTCTCCACACTGATTAGTCTCATTCTTATAAATATTAATTTAAGCAACATTGAATATTAATATTTTTAAAGACAGCAGATGAAATCAGTTGAAATCTGTGTTCCTGAACACTCACTCTATTTTCTTTCCTCCATTTTCCCTTTAAATCCCTGTCAGAAGCTGTGGGTCAGCCGTGTGCCCTCCACCTGTCAATCATCCTCCCTCAGGAGCATAGCCCCGCCCACTTAATCATCACCTGCACCGTTTAAATCTGCCCTCGCCTGAAAGGGAATGTCAGGAACATCTCAGGGTTCTTTACTTCACACCCTTGTTGACTCCAGAGGGCCCCTGATACAAAGGAGTAGTGATATGGAGTAAGTGTGTCAGTCGGATTGAAAATGTGCCACAAGTTAGAGGAAATATATCATATACGAAGAACAAGAGTCTTTACTACTGTACATCCAGGTTCATGGGCCGGAGTGTGTTCACGTGTTACCGCCATAACATTAGCAGTGTGTGCATTGCACTGAGAAGGAACACAGCACCGTGTGTGATCCTGCAGCCCGAAGCCTGAGTCGTGTGTCCAGCATCTTGTGTATGTGAGCCATGCTGTGGATTTCCATTACTCACTGGAAAACAAGAGAATTGTGAAAAAGTTACAAACAAGTTTGTATTAAGAAAAACAGTCGTAAAAAGAAAAAGCTTCTAGTGAAAAAAACTTGGCAGAGATTTGAGACACAGCCTAACAACTGATAACTCTAGCTAGTCATGAAATCTGTCATTTAGGACACATTTAAGCCTTAAAACGCTCTAGTACCCTCCAGCACTGTAATCCTGAAGTCTGTGATTTGGGATGCAGCCTTTGTATGAACTTTATAGGGCTGAATTTGCGATGGCGCCAATAAACAGGCCACATACAGAGAACAACACTGACTCGCACTGATGAACTCTAGCATTTAAGATATGGCAGGAATTCATAACTGGCCGGTGTGTTTATTTGGGACTACGCCTCTGTCTTAATATCCGCTGCATAGTTTCCCATCTCAGTTGCCAAATATTGGATTATTTCAGCCAACAAACATTAAAGTATTAAATATTTAAAAAAAAATTTTTTTTACTGATGCTCTTATTTTTCAAGAGGATTCTGTACATTCCTTGGACATGGAGCGGCTGATGTGATTTATTGGAGCCTCTACGGGATGTTTGGATTTCTTTTGTGATGGTTTGGGAAATGACTGAAAAAAATGTCTGGCTTGGGAAAATATCACAGCCTTTGACACTGGTATGATGAGCTTAACATTTGAAAGAGTGCTGCATTATGCTTAAACATCTGCCATTGTGGTTATTCTATTTTTTATATTCAATATAATACTAGTTGAGTTTAACTGAAATTAGTTACGAGAGTAAAAATTACCTCTATTTCTCTATATAATCCCCTGCTAATGCACACATCCAAATGTTTCACTACACAATGCTTGGACAGCATTAAGATAGAAAGTTTTCTCAGTACTGTATGTCAGAGCCATGATAGGCCTGCGTGCTTCATGTCTGAAATGCTAGCCTCTCAGTAACCTTGTTCGGCGCAAATACTGTATGTAGAAATGGCCTTGAGCGAGGTCAGGACTGTATAGGGAATGTGGCAGGAATTTCCACCCGAGTTCCAGTAATATGCAAGTGGTGTTGAACAATTGTGTTCCGTTCCCACAGATAGATACATGTTCATAGGAAGGGCTACAGTGAGCTCTGAGTCATTCATAGATGTACAAGTTTCTTGTACCATTCAAATGATGGAGGCCAAGACATTCTTTACTGTACTGCAAGGCTTTTCAACTACATTGTTCAGCGGGACACTTTTTCAAGGTAAGGTAGCTCATGGGAAGCTATGGTGTTATAAATCTTATGAATGTTCTTGAAAGTTCAGCTTTATCCTTGACTTTAACTCAAAGTCCCTAAGTGACATCCTGGTGCAGTCATGACATAATTAACAAAATGGAGGTGTGCCTAGGTAGCACAATACGTGTGATGGTGCTAATTTTCAGACGATTGTTTTTCATTACTGAAATAAGTTTCATTCTACTCAACAATTTTAATGATTTAATAACTAATCTAATTTAAACTCATATTCCATATTTAGCCTGTTCTGAACAAATTGATATGAAACAAATGAAGAAAATATTTCTGTGAAATACACTATATTGCCAAAAGTATTCATGTGAGAGCGTTAGCACCTTTAAGAACAGATGCAAGGGGAGACAGGAAGGGAGGAGAATGGAAGATTTAACACTTTAACTCTTTCAGGAGTTGGGCTCGGCCCCTTAGTTCCAGTAAAAGGAACTCATAATGCTTCAGCATACTGTACCAAGACATTTTGGACAATTTCATGCTCCCAACTTTGTGGGAACAGTTCCAAAACGACTGCGCACCAGTGCACAAAGCAAGGTCCATAAATGCATGAATGAGTGTGTTTGGTCTAGAAGAACTTGACTGGCCTGCACCACCAAGAAGACATTTGAGATGAATTAGAGCGGAGACTGCGAGCCAGACCTTCTTGTTCAACATCAGTGTCTGACCTCACAAATGCGCTTCTGGAACAATGGTCAAAAATTACCGTAAACACACTCCTGAACCTTGTGGAAAACCTTCCCAGAAGAGTTTAAGCTGTTATAGCTGCAAAGCTTGGGCCAATATCATATTAAACTCTATGGATTAAGAATTGGATGTAACTGAAGTTTATATACATGTGAAGACAGACGAACGAATACTTTTGGCAATACAAGTTTACGAGTACCGAGGATCATGTACAGTATCTCGCATGCACTTCTTGTTTTGACGCTAAGCGTCACATGATCACAACTGAACCAATGTTTCTTCTCTCTTTTGCGCTGCGGAATTGACGGTAATCGTTTCGCCGGCTGGGTCTTAGTGCTCGTCTCTCACCGGTATAATCAACATCCACAGCGTGTACTGTTTACTATAACACTGTGACCATGTATGTGCGCGTAAAACATATTTTATTTTGTGTTTGTAAGTGTGTGTGTACAGCTCGTGTGTACTGTTTATTATAACACACGTGTGTGTGTGTATGCGTGTAAAGCAAAAGGAAGTCTCATTAGAGAGGTTAAAGATCCATTTTCTCCCTCTCTGCTTCATCCTGTCATTATGTGTGTGTGTGCGCGTAATTTGACACCATGCCTCTCACACACACACACACACACACACACACACACACACACACACACACACACACACTGTACTCTACACAGAAACACTACTCTGTCACGATTCTTTTCAAAGGTAAAGTGCAAGTTCATTTGTTTTACTTTACAGCAGTGATTCCGTTAGTATGCGCTCACGCGAGTATATATACACATATACACACACACAGCGCCTGCGTGCATAAATGGAAACATTTATCTGTCGGGATTTATTTTTTACTTTTTTAAAAGGTAAAGTGCAGGTTAATTTGTTTTATTTTTACTTTATATTTTGTATTGATTCTTTTTATGTATTTATTTTATTGGGCTGTGGAATGAATAATTTGAGTTACCATTATTTCTTATGGCAAAATTTGCTGTGATATATGTGTGTTTTGGAATACGAGCCTCCTTCCGGAAGGAATTATGCACGTAATCCAAGGTTGCACTGTATCGTGTATATTACATTGGGCGTTTAACCATAAAATTGTCAGGTAAAATGTTATGCGACATTTTTCAAAATGTGTTCCAAGTGATCTATTAGGTCTTTGTTATATCCCTATAGTTTCTTTTAAAGGAGAAATGGGTCTGGGCGCTTATAGCCTAAGTGCCTGGGAACCGGCCATTTCCCTAAGCTGTTATTCTCATTAGGTATGTACACTTGACACAACATAGCACCACATTTTCATCACTTTTAGTTTGCTTACAATTCCAATATCACAGCAGCATCGTACAAATTTTATCTGAACAGAGGCGATAAATTGCATCAAATTTGGGATGCATTGTTTTAAATTGCTTCTGCAGGTTATATTCCTTTGTGATGGTGTTTAACTCAGTGCCTAGAGAAGATATTTGCTTTTCCTCAGAAACACATATTTCTCAGTCCAGTCACTGTTGAGTTGATTTTCTGCATCAACTTTTCTTTCCCTTACAGTTGATAGCATAATTTTTGCGACCATTTGTTGCTCTGTTGGGGTTGATATTCACAAAGTTACTGCTTCTCCTTTGCACATCACTACCTACTGCAAAAAATGTCCATCAGTACTTGGGTCATAGTTGGTGTTCTGAGTGAAAAGCCTTAGTGAGCAGGAGCGAGCCCATGGCCTGCAAGTTGAATAGGCTAGATACAGTATACGTTTGAAGTCTTCTGTAAACGTCAAGCTGTTTTACACCTTCATTCATGAGAAATTTCATGTATGTTAGCATATTAAATCAACTGATAGCTTGTGTTAGCAAATTAAATATGAGGTTAGTTTGTGTTAGCAAGTTTATTATATTATATATAAGTATTATATTTTTTTATTTGTTAGCATATTAACTCTAATGCTAGTTTGATTGTTGCCATAATAATTACAATGCTAGGTTTTCTTTTAGCTTAATAACTATAATACAAGTTTGTGTTATCATAGCAGCTAGCATACGAACTATAATGCTAGTTTGTGTTAGCATAATAACTGAGGATAGTCTATGTTAGCAAATGTATTATAATACTAGTTCATTTGTTAGCATAATAACTACAATGCTAGGTTGTGTTATGAACTGTGATGCTAGATTGATTAGTTTAATAACTATGATGCAAGTTTGTGTTATCATATGAGCTATGATGCTTTTTTTTATGCGTTTTAGCATTATAATGCTATAATGGTAGTGTTAGCATACTAATTTTAATGCTATTTTGTTGGAGTTTTGTTGAGTTATAATGCAAGTTTGTGGTATCATATGATCTATAATACTAGCTTATGTGCTACATCATATTAAGTCTAGTGCTCTAAAGTTTGTGTTATTATGTGAACTACAGTATAATGCTCTCGTGTGTTAGCATATTAATTCTAGGCTTAGTTTGTGTTATAATATAAACGACAATGCTAGTTTTTTTTTTTTAGCTTAGTAACTATAATGCTACTTTGTGTTATCATATGAACTGTAATGCTACAGTATATACTTTTTTTTGCGTAATAACTATAATGCTACTGTAATTTGTATGCTAGCATATTGACCAACCCTAGTTTTTCTGTTAGAATATTACTTCTAGTACTAGTTTGTGCATTCTCTTATTAACTCTACTGCTAGCATTGGTGTTAGCATACTAACTCTAGAATGCTAGTTCATTTTTTTCAGCCAGTTCACTTCATGGTAACATCGATGAGTCTGTTCATCATGATGCTGAAAACAGAAAGGTGCGTGTGTGTGTTCCATTTAGCACTATTGATCTCTCGTCCTCACCTTGGAGCTTCTGACAGCCAGATTTGAAAGCACGCTGCGACCAAAGCGAGTGTGGGATATTTATTCCGCTCCGCAGAATTGATCTCGAAGCAGTTTGGGATTGAAACGCTGCTGTCTGAATCATGCCCACGAAAGGAAAAACAATTAAAGACGAATGGCGTGGAGAGAGGTGTGATTACACGCTGAGTATCACGTCAACAACACACAGCTAAAATAACAGACGAGTGGGGAAGAGATGATGTGCCTGTGTTTTGACACGATTCAATCATTGCTGTTTGTTTATCACGCTAATTTGGCACTGGAAAAAGGGCAGGGTTTTCCGTTAAACTCCACCAATCAGTGAAATCTCTGAGTTTAACCATGTAAATAAACTAACAAATATATTTATTTGAATTTATTTATTTTTTATTTATGTTAGCAAGCTATTTAACTGATTTCAGTGTAAGATTAGTTCAATACTGGACAAGCTACTGGAGATACCTTGTTTTATTTCGTTGTGTTGATTATAACGTGTTACAAAGTAAGACATTACAGTTCCTGGATTACTTTTTGATGTAATGAGTAACATACTGTAACATTAGGTCTGCAATTTAAGTACTCAGTTATTCAGTAAAATTTTCAAATATGTAATCTATAATTTTTAAACAACCAATTCCGGTCCTTTTGGTCAAAATAACAGAAATCAGCCATGAAATTAGCAACATTCACCGAGACGACTATAAATCCGGTGCGTTCGTTGCATGTAGCGTTTTCACAAAGAACTGCATACTTTGTTAATTTAAATAAGCTTTTCATTAAAGAACTGTTGTTGAGATGTGACACCTGCTTCCCTTGCGTTCTGTCCATATGCCAGACCCGTTACAGTTACACCCATCCTACGTATTTTAAAGCAGTGAGATTGTATCTCTAGCTGAATACTTATAGCTAATGATTCCACTGACGGACTATGATTTGTAATTCTGTTAGTTAGGTTGCTAAAATACAGTATCTCCATTTGCCCTTTAGTTGAACAGCTCGACGTAGGTGTTAGTAGAGACTACTATGCGAGATCATTAAATAAAAGTTTGAAGTTAGCTACGATTAAATAGACCTGGCTAATATTAGTATACAGCTAGCTAAGAACTATGTTTTATGCTAAATGCTGCATAGAAAAGAGGTAATCTCTAAA
>CM060124.1:26522453-26679953 GCA_030522415.1 Channallabes apus | reverse complement strand
CAATTTGCGCCACATTAGCTCTTCTATTGGATCGGAATACATGGGTCAGCCCTCATTAACGACACTTGATCATTATATATACACAGTACCAACAAAAAGGGTGGATGACAGCATGTCAAACTCATGGCATTCTCCCACCAGATCCACAACTGGAATGGCTTTCAAATTACAGGTGTACCTTGACAAGAGTTCAACTGTGACATTTATTGCCTTCTTAATGTGCTTTACAATTGCCTTTACAAAGGAAAGGTGGGGACTAAGGCAACAACCCTATTACATAGTGTTGCTACTATAACTACTTTATGAATCCATGTTGTCACAAGAAACACTCAATTAAGTAAAGAGAAAAGACATAAATGCTTCTCACAGTTCGAGCAGAAGACATACAGTATTTCAACATCCACTGTTCAGATGAGAATGTGAGAGCCCTTCATGGTCAACTGCAGCAAATTGCTTTTACTTCAGAAGCAGTAGTGACTTGCTGGGCAAAGAAACCCAAGGAATGGACATTAGATCAGTGGAAAACTGTCCATTGGTCTCATGAGTCCAAATTTGGCTTTAATTGCCATGTCTGTGTTAGACGTAGAGAGGATGAACAGTGTGGTTCCCACTGTAAAGCATGGAGAATGTTTGCTGGTTTGGGGGTACTTTGCTGGTGACACTGTTGGAGACTTAGTCAAAATTGAATGCACACTTAACCAGCATGGCAACCTCAGCATTTTGCAGCAACATGCTATCCCATCTTGTTTTCCAACAATGACCCCAAACACACCTCTAGGTTATGTAAGTGATATTTGTCGAGAAAGGAGAGTAATGGAGTGCTGCATCAGATAATGCCTCCTAATCACCTGATCTAAATCCAGTTGAGATGGTTTGGGATGAGTTGGACCAGAGCCAACCAGTACTTAACACTTCTGTTTCAAGATTTTTGAGAACGATTCCAGATAATGTCCTCATGAGGCTGACTGAATGAATGGCAAAAGCTGTTTATATATTAAATTCAATTCAATTCAATTTTATTTATATAGCGCTTTTAACAATGGTCATTGTCTCAAAGCAGCTTCACAAAAAATGAAAAAGATTTTGCTAGAAAAGAAGATATTTGGAAGTGTGTATGTGTGACAAAAATGTGCAGATAATAATAATGAGACGAATGAATGAAATGTCTCTGATGAGCAAGCCAAGGGTGACGGCGACGGTGGCAAGGAAAAACTCCCTGAGATGGCATTAGGAAGAAACCTTGAGAGGAACCAGACTCAACAGGGAACCCATCCTCATTTGGGTGATAACAGATAGAAATGATAACGTCATGTGTGTTGTGCAGGTGAAAATGCAATATGACAGAAAATAATTTAAATATACACACCTACTTATTTAGTGTTTTAGTCTTTACTGTTCTTTATATGGTTATTTTTAAAAGTAAGTGTCCCCTCCTTCAATGCAATACATTTTTTGCTCATAGCGGGTTTAGGGATTAGGAAAATGCATCTTCAGGCAAACAAAAACTATTTTCTCCATGTCATGATTAATTTAAACAAACAATTAAGCCAACATATGAATCTTGTGGGCAATACCTACCACACCATGATACAATAGTTTATAGAACCACATTTAGCAGCAATTACTTTTCCTGTATGACTAATGTATGTCAGTCCGTTCTGGAACAGGTCTTGCAGGAACATTATTGTAAAGTTCATATACATAAGCCATCAAGCACCACGAGGAAACTTGTTCTCATGAAGACCATCCCAGAAAACCAAGACCAAATTTCTGCTGCAGAGTTACCAACCACAGAAATCACCAATTAACAGCAGCACAGATTACAGCCATTATGAAGGCTTTGTAGAGCATACTGTAAATAGCAGACAGATCTCAATATCAACTGTTCAAAGTAGGTTATTGCATATTTTGGATGCCTTCAGAATTGTTTTAAAATTCTGAACTGGTACTGTATATACATTTTAATATGTGACCCTAAAAGGTCAATATGAAAATTTAACTAAGATCATAACTAGAATTAAAGAAAGCCTACTGGAAAAATAAATAAAATGAAAATGATAAACTGAAAAAAGCTAGTTGAGAGCCTTTAATCTTAACTTAATTGGAAGATCATATTAGTCAACGAAGTCAAAATCTAGTTTTATATATTATCTAATATTACATCACAACATATTATATCCATCTGTTAGCAAACCAAATGCAATCCATGGCAAAGACCTCTTGTTAAGTCAGATATGTTTTGTAGAAGAGGGCATGATAGCACATATTTACTGTATATCTATACATTATCACTGATTAGCTAATTAGCTGAAAGTGATCAGGTGAAAATCATCAGTAAAGACGTGAAAGTCAGGAAAAGCAAGTTAAGTAAATGAATAGGACGGATGAAAAAATACAGACGGGGGCAGTTTCAGTAATTAACGCATTCTCGTTGAGGAGATCAGAGCACTGTGATTTAATTAGCTGAACATATGGACACAGCGTGTGTTAGCTGATAAATAAACATGTGGCAGTGTTGTGAAGGACGAAGCGCCTCACGCGGGAAGGTTTCTATCGCTACGACTGAACTGAAGAGATTACTTTACACCAAACTACTGTATGCTATTCAGAGTGAGCGTAATAGCTGGAAAAAATATCATGAAAGTCACGCACTGTCACACAAGCATAAGTTTTCTAAAACTAGCTTGTGTTAAAAAAATGAGGTACATTAGATAAACTTCAAGTCACATTGTTAGAAGAAAAGCCTCTACAGTCAATAAATTATTGTTGTTTTTGGAGGGGAAAAAAATAACCTTAGAAATCTTATGTGAATAATATGCCATGGACTAGCTCAGGACCGCTGGTGCCAAGTACATTTGCTCATTCGTGAGGTAATTACACCCACCACATTAAAATAATGCATATAATAATAAGTCAAAAGATAAATGATATAGAATTAAGCACACATTCATTCATCTTCTATACCGCTTTATCCTTCTATTCAGGGTCGCGGGGACCTGGAGCCTATCCCAGGATGCTTAGGGCACAAGGCGGGGTACACCCTGGACAGGGTGCCAATCCATCGCAGGGCATTAAGCACACATTTTAAATGAAAACTGAACAATGGCCAAAACTGTGAGGTATTTAAAAGAACCATATTAAAGTACATCGTGGCAATGTTCGGTTAGCATGAGGAGAAAAACGCAAGAACGTATTTAAAGCTAACTCTACAAAATTAGCCTTTAAAAGTATGAAGCAAAAGTTGTGCGCACTAAAACATCAACATTCAGTTTAATTGTTCTCCATGACATCACAGGGAAAAGTTGTTAAATTAGCCAACCACCATTACATAACATTGTACATACAGTAAATAAAGCTAGTTAAATGGTAGCACATATAGCCAGGTTAGTGTAAGTACTTATCAACGTAGGCACAATTAAGTGGCTAGCTCTGTAGTTAGATGTTCTTACGTCTCTGCTTGAAATGAGGCTTTAAAAATATTTTTGTTGAAATTATGGCACTATGCTAAAACAATTGTGTAAATAAATATCTACCCAGCTAAAAGGGAGCAGATAGATAGATAGATAGATAGATACAAACCGGATTCCAAAAAAGTTGGGACACTAAACAAATTGTGAATAAAAACTGAATGCAATGATGTGGAGATGGCAAATGTCAATATTTTATTCAGAATAGAACACAGATGACAGATCAAAAGTTTAATCCAAGAAAATGTATCATTTTAAAGGAAAAATATGTTGATTCCAAATTTCACGGTGTCAACAAATCCCAAAAAAGTTGGGACAAGTAGCAATAAGAGGCTGGAAAAAGTAAATTTGAGCATAACGAAGAGCTGGAAGACCAATTAACAGTAATTAGGTTAATTGGCAACATGATTGGGTATAAAAAGAGCTTCTCAGAGTGGCAGTGTCTCTCAGAAGCCAAGATGGGTAGAGGATCACCAATTCCCACAATGTTGCGCAGAAAGATAGTGGAGCAATAATATTTTTGCAAAAATTGCAAAGACTTTGCAGTTATCATCATCAACTGTGCATAATATCATCCGAAGATTCAGAGAATCTGGAACAATCTCTGTGCGTAAGGGTCAAGGGCGTAAAACCATACTGGATGCCGGTGATCTCCGGGCCCTTAAACGACACTGCACCACAAACAGGAATGCTACTGTAAAGGAAATCACAGAATGGGCTCAGGAATACTTCCAGAAACCATTGTCAGTGAACACAATCCACCGTGCCATCCGCCGTTGCCAGCTGAAACTCTACAGTGCAAAGAAGAAGCCATTTCTAAGCAAGATCCACAAGCACATGCGTTTTCATTGGGCCAGGGATCATTTAAAATGGAGTGTGGCAAAATGGAAGACTGTTCTGTGGTCAGACGAGTCACGATTCGAATTTCTTGTTGGAAATGTGGGACGCCATGTCATCCGGACCAAAGAGGACAAGGACAACCCAAGTTGTTATCAACGCTCAGTTCAGAAACCTGCATCTCTGATGGTATGGGGTTGCATGAGTGCGTGTGGCATGGGCAGCTTGCATGTCTGGAAAGGCACCATCAATGCAGAAAAATATATTCAGCTTCTAGAACAACATATGCTCCCATCCAGACGTCATCTCTTTCAGGGAAGACCCTGCATTTTTCAACAAGATAATGCCAGACCACATTCTGCATCAATCACAACATCATGGCTGCGTAGGAGAAGGATCCGGGTACTGAAATGGCCAGTCTGCAGTCCAGATCTTTCCCCTATAGAGAACATTTGGCGCATCATAAAGAGGAAGGTGCGACAAAGAAGGCCCAAGACGATTGAACAGTTAGAGGCCTGTATTAGACAAGAATGGGAGAGCATTCCTATTTCTAAACTTGAGAAACTGGTCTCCTCGATCCCCAGACGTCTGTTGAGTGTTGTAAGAAGAAGGGGAGATGCCACACGGTGGTGAAAATGGCCTTGTCCCAACTTTTTGGGGATTTGTTGACAACATTACATTTTGATTCACCATATTTTTCCTTTAAAATTATAAATTTTCTCAGTTTAAACTTTTGTTCCGTGATTTATGTTCTATTCTGAATAAAATATTGACATTTGCCATCTCCACATCATTGCATTCAGTTTTTATTCACAATTTGTTTAGTGTCCCAACTTTTTTGGAATCCGGGTTGTAGATTTTATTTTGTAAATTTATATATTTATTTGTATAACACTTTTCACATTGTGAGAAAAAAGCAGCTTTACAGAATAAAAAAAACATTTATGGAAATTAGTATAAAATGTGTGAAAAATTATGTATGAATCAAAATGATCATATTGTCTCCTTTAGAGTAGATTACAAACATCTATTCATATTACTATTATTGCAATATGCTAAACATTTGAGATCTAAATCTATTTAGCTAAAAGGTAGCACATATAGCTAGGTTTATCAATCTAGCTACATGTAAATGGCTAGTTATATTAATATTATTGCACTATGCTAAACATGTAAAATTAATGCATATTATAATTTTAAGAAGTCAAAAGATAAATGATATAGAACTCAACTTGTTTTTACAGGAAAATTGGACATGAGCCAAAACAAAGGGTTAAAGAGGTAATGACGTAAGAAGTTAGGATAAAATAGTACAAGTTTAGCCTATGAAGTGCAATCTAAATAGTTAGCCGTATCATAGCCAGTTCACTAGTTACTAACACTGTGTGAAATGAGGTAAACAAACAAATAAATGAAGAATTGTCTCCTCAAATATATGGGTGTGTGCTTTCATGCACACACTACATTTTTACTAACTTCATCTTTTCCAGTAAACATGGCTGCCGCTGACAGCGCAATGGATGTGAGCTCGAAATCACCAATAACGAATGGTCACACTGTGACCGCACATTAGAAACGGATCAATAGAAGAATGGAGGTATGGAGGAAAGAGGGGGAAAAAAAAGCTCTGTCCAAAATCAATAGCGAGCTAATCCGTGAAAGGAAGCGAGATGCTAATGGACGGCCATTTATTCCCCCCGTACCCGCAGAACCACAGATCCGATGCTTAATAGCGTGCGGCCGGATAATTAGCAGTGGCAATTAACATCAGAGGACAGGCTATGATGGATGTGGAGTGTGTGATGAATCGGATCAGTGTAAACGCTTGCTCCCGTCACACACGCCGATGGAGCAGAAATGGAGGGAAAAGTAATAACACCAACACAGGAAACACAAAATTAATTTGGGGGTGTATTTTGAACTGACAAGATGATGTCGCGGACCACGTCCCAAACTGCTGTACTGTGTTATACTGTACTGTATAGTGTGACAAAATGGTTGCCTTAGTTACTGGACGTGGTACATCATATTTACTACAGAAGTAGTAGAAGAGGAAAAAAAGTCCTCTACGTTAGAAGAGGAAAAAAAAGAAAAGGATTTTCAGCCTGTGTGCAACTGTGTGCAGATGAATCAGCACTGGATGGTTTTAAAAATGCACATGTAATTACAGTATCTACCTACTGCTACTGTTAATTATCACACACACACACCCCTAGCATAAATGAGCCCATACATCACCTTGTTACTCTAGCATTAATTAGCACTGTGCCATCTTGGCTTTCATTATTCTCATTTAAGCTCTACTTCTTTCACTAATTCTTCATCTATTCCAAGTTCTTCTGGTTCTTCTTGTGGTTCTGAACTAGTTCTATTACCTATTCTTGTTCTAGTCCTGGTTAGTGTTGTAGTTTTACCTTTCTTTCTAACCTTTTTTCATTTCTGACAAATCTATTTATTTTTAGTCCTTATTCTTGACATGAATTCAAATTTACTTCATGGAGTGTGCTGAAGATTGGAATATTCTCAAACTTTTTCCGGGTCTGGTTTCTAGTACAGTGGAACCTTGGATTACGAGCATAATTCGTTCTGGAAGTGGGCTCGTATTCCAAAACACTCGTAAATCAAAGCAAATATTCCCATAATTATAATGGTCAACCCCTAGAGGGCGCCTAACGCCCGTTTATGTTTCGTTTTTTAGTTTTTGTTATCTTGGGTTTTACTTCAGTTCCCAGTCTGCACCTGGGTCAGGTGACGTAAGAAGCTCACCTGAACCGAGGAAAGCTAATTTGGTCTTATGTTTAGTATAAATAGCCTGGCTGAAGTTCAGTCAGGCGTCTAGCTTTAGTTATATTTATGCCTAAGTTTGTGTTTGGTGTTCTATGTCTTTTGATTTAAATAAAAAGACTTTAACGAACCGTCAGCTCGCCTCCTCCGCATTCATGCCGCGACCACGCACCCGACGCAGACACAGAGGGGATCATGACCGAAAGCTAGACCGTATAAGCGGCATGGCGGAGGACCCCCTCCTAGGGAATTTTTGGGGGGTGGAACTCATCATATCCAACGAGCTGGCGGAACTGCTGGAAGCCAGCGAGGAGCATGGCGAGATGGAGGTTTGGCAAGGCTGGAGAAACTGTGGGCTCATCGAGCCGGCGGACTCAAGGCAGGACAGCGTGACGGCCAGGCAGAGAATGGCGAGGCGAAGCTGGGAAGGCTGCGGGCCCGTCATCCGGCGCACACCGCCGAGTGGTTCTGCTATTCTGCAGGCAGTGGACGGAACACAACGAGGAGTGCATCCGTGACCTGCACGAGCAGGTGCTGCAGCTCCAACTGCAGTTCGTCCAGGTTCGGGAGAACCACGCTGTAGTCCCGGAAGCGATCCCCCTCCCGGATCTGGACAATGCGCTCCTCCCACGGCCACTGCCTGAGCCTGTCGCGAAGGAAGACTGCGCGCCGTGACTGCATGAAGAGGAGAATGGCGTTTCCATCACCCAGTCTCTGTGCGAGCTAGGGAGCGTCATTCTACCGCCGCCTCCCGGCGTTGAGGACAGCACGCTAGCGTGTCAGCAGCCGCTGACCCACGCACCCGTTCTGCCGCCGCCTCCCGGCTTTGAGGACGATGTTGAGCTGTCGAGCGCCGTGCCAGCGCCAACGCCGCTGTCGAGCTCAGTGCAAGCTCCAACGCCGTTGTAGAGCGCAGTGCACACTCCAATGCCGCCGTCGAGTTCAGTGCCAGCCCCAATGTCGTCATCGAGCGCAGTGCCAGCTCCAACGCCGTCGTCGAGCACGGTGCACGCTCCAACGCCGCTGTCGAGCTCAGTGCCAGCCCCAACGCCGTCGTCGAGCGCAGTGCACGCTCCAACGCTGTCGTCGAGCGCAGTGCACGCTCCAACGCTGTCGTCGAGCTCAGTGCCAGCTCCAACGCCGTCGTCGAGCGCAGTGCCAGTGCCAACGCCGTCGTCGAGTGCAGTGCTAGCTCCAACGCCGCCGTCGAGAGCACAGTCAGTGCCGTCGCGGCCGAGCACGTCTCCAGCTCTGCAACGGCCGAGCATGTCTCCAGCTCTGCAACGGCCGAGAACGTCTACAGCTCTGCATCGGCCGAGCACGTCTCCAGCTCTGCATCGGCCGGGCACGTCTCCAGCTCTGCAACGGCCGAGCACGTCTCCAGCTCTGCAACGGCCGAGCACGTCTCCAGCTCTGCAACGGCCGAGCACGTCTCCAGCTCTGCAGCGGCCGAGCACGTCTCCAGCTCGGCAACGGCCGAGCACGTCTCAAGCCCAGCAGACGTCGAGCACGTCTCCAGCCCCGTCACCCAGCCTCCTGGTCGGGAGGCAGAAGGTAGAACATTGGGGTGGGTGTCCGGGGCCTCCGGTGATGCTCCGGAGGAGCATTTTCTTGGGGGGGGATACTATAACGGTCAACCCCTAGAGGGCGCCTAACGCCTGTTTATGTTTCGTTTTGTAATTTTTGTTATGTTGGGTTTTACTTCAGTTCCCAGTCCACACCTCGGTCAGGTGATGTATGAAGCTCACCTGAACCGAGGAAAGCTAATTTGGTCTTGATTATGTTTAGTATAAATAGCCTGGCTGAAGTTCAGTCAGGCGTCTAGCTTTAGTTATATTTATGCCTAAGTTTGTGTTTGGTGTTCTATGTCTTTTGATTTAAATAAAAAGACTTTAACGAACCGTCAGCTCGCCTCCTCCGCATTCATGCCGCGACCACGCACTCGACGCAGACACAGAGGGGATCATGACAATAATAAATAATGGAAACTCACATTATTCGTTCCACAGCCCAAAACAATAAATACAAACAAATAATTAATTCAAAATTTAAAGTAAAAAATAAAATCCCGACAGATAAGTGTTTCCGTTTATGCACGCAGGCGTGTGTGTGTGTGTATGAATCTAAAGTAAGAGGGCAGAAGGAATCAGCCCCTCTCATCTCCCCCTTCTCATTTTACACAATAAACCTTACTCCTCTCTTATTTGAATTTCACACAAACACACACACGTTAACGGAAAGACTGTTTTGTCGGGAAAATTGGCAAGGAACATCGCTAATGACACTCGTGTGAGCGCATACTAGTGGAATCACTGCTGTAAAGTTAAACAAACAAATAAATGAACCTGCACTTTACCTTTGAAAACAATCATGACAAAACAGTGCTTCTCTGTAGAGCAGTGTGTGTGTGTGTGTGTGTGTGTGTGTGTGTGTGTGTGCGTGCGTGCGTGCGTGTGTGTGTGAAGCCGAGGGAGGGAGTATTCTTGTTCAAGCTGAGTATATGTTTTTCTTTCTAGATCTTTCTGGTTTCTGATCGTTTCCTCATTATGGTTTTGCTTCTAGTTTCTATATTTCAATAAAGATTTATAGCAACCAACAAAAAAAATTTACTCCATTACAGTTTGTAGCATTACAAAAATGTGAATAACATCAAGTTGGAGGAAGATTTATACACAACAGCACACCAAAGCTGTGTGTTTGCTGACTTCCCAGATAGCAGAACAACATTGAATCATCGTTGAATCAACATTAAAGCATCAACCAACTTGTCATTGAATCAATGTTGAAATTTCAATGTTAAACGTTGATTTTTCATCAGGTTTGCACCTTGAAATAATGTTATTTCAATGATGAAAAATAGATCAAGATGGGCATAAAATCAATGTTTGTTCAACGTAAATTCAATCACTTATTTTACATTGAATCAACATTGAATCAACATTGAAACAATTATAGTTTAGTCTTGCTTTATGAACAGCAAGATTCTATGACAGTAAATCATGTCCGTTTTGATTTATTTCTTTAAATCAGAGACCATGTAGGGCTGAAAAGCTTTTTTTTTTTTTTTTTTAAACAAAAAGTCAGTAACTCAACATCCTTCAGTTTACATGTAAACATATTTATTTATTTATGCTCCATACCCATTTAAACAGGAAGTAACATCACAATTACAATAAAACAACTATATAATAAAACACACTACAACTTACATACAAATTATTATAAACTGGATGACAATATGACTTTTTAGAAGAGAACTATTAGAAGAGATTGTTAATTCTGAATTCATAAAACAGAATCTAACTGCCAAGAGAAGAGACTGGAAAACCATAATATAAAAATGGCAGCCTGCCTCAGCAAAATTCAGTCAAATGCAAATAGAAACAACCAAGTCAGAAACACAACAGATGACTGAAACATTATTCGTAAGTTGAAATGTATTTACTCAGCAAAACAGATAAGACATGAGTCTGAACTTATGGTTTTCCACCACAAGCAATTTCCCCCCCAGCCGTTCTGGGGCATAACGAAGCCATTTCTGAACTGTTGAAGCAAAGAAACTCCTTTTTCAGCTGTTGTTGTAGTGCATCTAAAGAATGAAAAACAAACAAAAGGTTAGAACTTTACAATGCTCTAAAAACTTGGAGTGGTAGTTGTTTATGAATGACAGAAGGTGGGTCCTAAATTTTTGGAAATGTGACTTTTACAAATGTACAGATATGCAACATATGTTTTGAAATGTCCTACAATCTTCCATAGATACAATGCACACATTAGATTTTTTTTAATATACAGGTCCTTCTCAAAAAATTAGCATATTGTGATAGAGTTCATTATTTTCTGTAATGTACTGATCAACATTAGACTTTCATATATTTTAGATTCATTACACACAACTGAAGTAGTTCAAGCCTTTTATTGTTTTAATATTGATGATTGTGGCATACAGCTCATGAAAACCCAAAATCCCTATCTCAAAAAATTAGCATATTTCATCCGACCAATAAAAGAAAAGTGTTTTTAATACAAAAATAGTCAACCTTCATATAATTATGTTCAGTTCTGCACTCAATACTTGGTCGGGAATCCTTTTGCAGATTCTTGTGTCTTGTGTCTCAACTTTCTCTTCACAATATCCCACAGATTCTCTATGGGGTTCAGGTCAGGAGAGTTGGCAGGCCAATTGAGCACAGTAATACCATGGTCAGTAGAACATTTACCAGTGGTTTTGGCACTGTGAGCAGGTGCCAGGTCGTGCTGAACAATGAAATCTTCATCTCCATAAAGCTTTTCAGCAGATGGAAGCATGAAGTGCTCCAAAATCTCCTGATAGCTAGCTGCATTGACCCTGCCCTTGATAAAACACAGTGGACCAACACCAGCAGCTGACATGGCACCCCAGACCATCACTGACTGTGGGTACTTGACACTGGACTTCAGGCATTTTGGCATTTCCCTCTCCCCAGTCTTCCTCCAGACTCTGGCACCTTGATTTCCGAATGACATGCAAAATTTGCAACCTGTAGCCCATTTCCTGCACACGCCTGTACACGGTGGCTCTGGATGTTTCTACTCCAGACTCAGTCCACTGCTTCCGCAGATCCCCCAAGGTCTGGAATCGGTCCTTCTCCACAATCTTCCTCAGGGCCCGGTCACCTCTTCTCGTTGTGCAGCGTTTTCTGCCACACTTTTTCCTTCCCACAGACTTCCCACTGAGGTGCCTTGATACAGCACTCTGGGAACAGCCTATTCGTTCAGAAATGTCTTTCTGTGTCTTACCCTCTTGCTTGAGGGTGTCAATGATGGCCTTCTGGACAGCAGTCAGGTCGGCAGTCTTACCCATGATTGCGGTTTTGAGTAATGAACCAGGCTGGGAGTTTTTAAAAGCCTCAGGAATCTTTTGTAGGTGTTTATAGATAATTAGTTGATTCAGATGATTAGGTTAATAGCTCATTTAGAGAAACTTTTCATGATATGCTAATTGTTTGAGATAGGGATTTTGGGTTTTCATGAGCTGTATGCCACAATCATCAATATTAAAACAATAAAAGGCTTGAACTACTTCAGTTGTGTGTAATGAATCTAAAATATATGAAAGTCTAATGTTTATCAGTACATTACAGAAAATAATTAACTTTATCACAATATGCTAATTTTTTGAGAAGGACCTGTATGTGTTATTTCACAATCTGCAAATGTTGTCCTACAATGTACATATTCAATGCTATGAAAACAAATATACTTAATGTAACAATGTAGTCTTTTATGTGCAAAAAAAAAAAAAAAAAACCTGTAGGACCAAAAAAATAAATAAATTTTAAAAAAAATCAATCCGTGGCGACGGTTTTGCAATTTGTCCCCCGCACTCACAAATACTTAAACTGTTCCCTCAGTTTAACAAATCGTGGCCACGGATTAACAAACTGTATGCACAAATTTCCAATCCGTACGCTCAGATACCGTACTGTTTGCATATTTATTCTTAACATGAAGACTTATTTTGGTGATTTTATTATAAGCTTTTTACCCAGAGTTAGATGCATGCTGCACTGTTAATGTTATTATTAAATAACGCCTATTATTACATTGCATTTAGTTTGAGAGCAAAGTAATGACAACATAAACTGTACATTATTTGTTTTGCATTGCTTTTTACCTTCTCCTCAAACTCACACTGCATGATTTTCAAAGTCACCATTGTTTTCACACTGTACTATCTGTGGTAGCATTTAGTTGCTGCTGTGTTCACACTGCACAATGAATTGGCGACAGGAGATTACACACTGCATGACTTTACAATAGGAAGAATCACCAACAACTCTGTCTGGTGTGCAAGCTACAGCCAAACGCACACAAGAAGTGATAAGGAAACAAACCCAAGATCATGCTGACATTGTGGTCTATAATTCCTCCCCGAACAAACAATAATTAAAAAAAGATGACGTCCTTGTTTAAGATCCCATATGGTCAAAACTGAAATTTCATGGCTTTTTTCATGGTAACTGAGGTCTAGGGGCTATGTAACTACCATATAAGTTTCAAAACAGTCAATCCACAGTAGAATGCACACAGCTTGCATAAAGTAGCTCTGCCTTTTCACGAGCTGCTGTGACGTCCAATCTACTCAGTCACCGCTTTCAGTCACCATCAACCACCATCCCACCCTTCTTTTGCCAAAACATCACGTCCATGCCATTGCTGAACAACAATAACATGAAATCAAGTCGAAAAAACGCTGTTCAGTCGATAGATGTCGAAACTACATCATTACACAGGCTTCCGAACAACATTAATATAAAAGACTATTGGCACGTCAGCTTCAGCATCTTTCACACAGCCATTCCATTAAACTTTAAAAATTTACATTAAAAATTTTATTTAATTAATAGAAGTTAATTGATAAAGAAAATCTATTTATGACATTATTTTTGACAGCATTATGATTATTTATTAAAACTTCAGACAACAACAATTAGTGCCACGAGGTTATTTGCAACACTATATGTTCTACAAAATAGAGGACTACACACCTTACAGCGCAATATAATGTGGCTTTAGAAGAGGAAAGGTAGGATTAAGAAGTGAGCAAGTGATGAATTAGTATTATAGGTCCCGAGCAGATACAGTAACAATAATGGGTGCTCTACCTTATGCAGTCTCCATTGATGGCTAATAAACATTGATACAAGTAGGTTATGGTTAAAGTTGTGAACTTATAAAGTCTTAAAGGGCACCTACAGTGCTACATGGACTTTTTCAAGCTGTTTGGACTGCATTGTGTGTTAGGAGAGTGTGTACACAACCACTCTACAGTGATAAAGAGCCGCCCAGCGATTTTCTTTTAATTTAATAATATAAGATGCCCCTTCTGAAATCAGCCCGTTTTCAAAAGCCTGTCGGTGTGAACTCACACCGACAGAGGCCGCTCCTACTACAGTTGATTGACACTGGTGTTTTAGCAAAGACCCGCCCCGAGTGAAAAAAAGAGCCGTCGGCCATTGTTATTCTACACGGGAGCAAAATGGCACCTACATGAGTGTGGTGTGCTGTTTGTTGCAGCAGCGTTGCAGTAGTGTGGTGGTCTAGTGGTTAGGATTTGGTGTTTTCACGTGGGAGACCCGGGTTCGATTCCTGCTTAAGGTACATGCTTTTTTTGCACTACATATTTATAAAGTTTTTCTAATGTTCGTTTAGTAACGAGGCGAGTGCGCTATGCTTTGATAAGCTTTTCTGACATAAGGAGAGACTCAGTCACACACACACACACACACACACACAATGCTTCGCGTGTATGTTGTCCTATTCCCGACATCTATATGCCTCATTCACACACACAGACACACACACACACGTTGTTTGTCAGAAAGTTCTCTGTTTATTAACAGCAAAAGATCGGTATAAATATGTTTGACTAAACGCCTGTGCTATAGACATATGTTACTACAAATTAACCATTGTAAATGTCCTGGTGAGATCCCGAAAAAAAAACAATGCTTCGCGTGTATAAGGTCGCGGGTTGAATAGCCGGCATTTCAGCAGTGGTAACCGTTAATCCTTCGTGATGTAGTGGCTAGGATGCCGCACTCTAATGCGGTAGCCCCGGGTTCGATTCCCCCTCAAGGCACATGCTTTTTGCACTACATATTTATAAAGTTTTTCTAAAAGTTCGTTTAGTAACGAGGCGAGTGCGCTATGCTTCGGTAAGCTTTTCTGACATAAGGAGAGACTCTCACACACACACAATGCTTCGCGTGTATGATGTCCTATTCCCGGCATCTATATGACAGTCAGAGACACACACACACACACACACACACGTTGTCTGTCAGAAAGGTCTCTGTTTATTAACAGCAAAAGATCGGTATAAATATGTTTGACTAAACGCCTGTGCTATAGACATATGTTACTACAAATTAACCATTGTAAATGTCCTGGTAAGATCCCGAAAAAACAATGCTTCGCGTGTATAAGGTCGCGGGGTTGAATAGCCGGCATTTCCAAGCGGCAGCCATTAATCCTCCGTGGTCTAGTGGTTAGGATACGCGCTCTCATCGCAGCGGCCCGAGTTCGATTCCCGGTCTGGGAAGTCAAAAAAGTTTTACAACTAGATTCACATGTAAAATTTTATATACATATATAACTATATATATATAAAAATATGAGTGCATAATAAAAATCTTACTATATATATATATATATATATATATTTATAATAAAAATAATAATAATAATAATATTTATATATCCCCTATATTTTGTAAGATTTTTATTATGCCCTCATTTGTACATTGTATATTTGTACAACTATTTTACTAGTTAAATTTATTTTCTTTAGTATTTCTTTTTATTGATATTTATTCCTTACTCATTTATTTAATTTTTAAGGTCACTGGCTGTCGTATAAGCATTTCACTGCATATCATACTGTGTATGACTGTGTATGTGACAAATAAAATTAGAATTTGAATCAAAGGAGAGGAAGAGAGACAGAGAGAGAGAGAGAGGGAGAGAGAGAGACAGAGTATGGGAAGGTGAGCATGAATGAACAGATGCAAGAGGAGACAGGAAGATAGCAGCAGGGAAGATTTAACACGTTAATATCAGATCTATGAGGAAGAGAGTAGAAATAACTCCTTTATATATAAAATAATTCTAACATCATGTAAAATTATTTTTAACTGTTTTTTAAATATTTTTAACTGTTATCAAAGCTATACCCCACTTGTATTGTGAAGACACGCCCCACAGAACTGGGGGGGGGGTTCAGTAGAGGTCATTAACATTTAAAGGAGCATGTACTGAAACAGGTTGCTGAGAACAGAGCTACTTTTTACCAGGTAAAAGTTATGTTTTTTTTACACAACAATTGAGATTTTTTAATTAAAGTATATTACAAACTTTTCATTAGGACCCTAAAGAATCATATTAACCTATGCAAAAATTGAGACTGTATGTCCACTTTAAATATTTTGTTTTCCCTTCTCAACGCATTATGCATTTACTCACCAATAATGGCTACCTTTTTAATTTGGTCAAGTCTCCAAGTCGAAGGTGCCCAGCAGCAGATTCCGTACCATGGCAGTAGCAGAGGTGGCAAGGCGGGCTGCTCTCCACGCTTCTGCCTGGCAAAACACCCCAGAGCCCTTTATAACTTCAATCTGAAAAATTATTTCACATCACAATATTAATTTATTGGCAACTTTTAGAAACTTTTCATGTTTCATACGGATTCTTATGTTTAGCTTCCCAATAGTTAATAGGATTTTATGTATAAATGCAGATTAATGATAATCTGGACATTCTGGACATTTGTTTACATGCAGGGTAAAACTGCAACAGGAACAGTACAAAATAAAAACTGAAAAAAGACGGACATTCAGAGTAAAACAGTGCAAGATAAAAAAAAAAAAACTGTACAAAACATACATGCAGGGTAAGCATTGGTTGGAGCAATGTCCAAGCAGTGTAGAGAAATATTTCTGTACGGCTTCATTGTTTTGTGCTGTGTAGTATAGTATTGTAATAGCTGATCAGAGTGATCAACTCCCCATGTGCTGGTTGTACGCAGTCACAGGACATGGAAATGTCTTTGTAGTCCATGTACCTTGTAATTTCACCCTCATCTTCACCGCGTCTACTGTAACGCAGAATGGATGGTAGAACAGGTAGATACTTCTCGTGTGTCCATCCACTTCACAAATACAAGAGGTCCATCTGAACGGAACTTGCGTGTCCTGATGTGAGGGGCTGGTGAAGGCAAGGGTGATGCAGACACATTCCTAAAAACAAATAAATAAAAAAATGTTAACCTATACTGTTCAGAGTAAATGGATGTGCAATTAATATGGATGCACAATATATACAGTACAGAGATGACCAAAAATGTATCCACACTTCAACATGAAAAATATACACCTCTCTTCTGTAGGTCACATGACAGCATCAATGATGGTGATAGATAATACTACACACTGCTGCCATAATTCAATTTGAGTTTTAAAAAACACCATCCACTGGACATTACACACATATTGAACACATTCTAAACAATTACATCTTATCAGGTATTTGTAAATACACGCTAAACAAAAGGGATTATATACATTTACACCAAAGAAATATTCATAAGCATCACTTAGCTACATAAGGCAGTATTTTAGCCACCTGCAACTTGCTTGTTTGTGCTAAATAACATTACTGATAGCAGTGTTATAAGCTAACCAAAATGGAGCCAAATACACATTAGCAACCATAATCTAAAGCTATCCAAAACAAGGTGAATATAAACATCTGTAAACTCCATAAGGCATTAGCTTAGCCACCGGGAAATATCATGTTTGTGCTACATGAGGCAGCATGTTAGCATGATTTAACTAAACTATATAAATGGCATTGAAAGCCAATGTGTCACACAAGCTGACAAGAGCTAGCTGTAGTGAGGAAAATATTTACTAATATTAGTTTAATATTATCAGAATAAGAGTTATATAAGACTTAATAACTTACCCAGTGTAGCATGGGTCTATTCTCTGTTCAAAATGCTCCCGTTCGTCGTCGGAGTCACACAGTCTTCTTCTGAGGTAAATGTAAACTTTCCAGAACATTCTGAAGAGTTTCCTCGGATGTGTAAGCGCGTGCCATCTTCCAAAACGTGCTGAAAACTCACTGAATCGGAGTATTTTTAATCCTGTCTCTCTGTGTTTTTCATGCCGGTGTCCGGGGGCGTGGTCTAGTATGTAAATTACCCGGACTGATTTCCGTGTGATTGGCGCATGGGCGTGTCCTGCCTCTGATTATTAGCATATAAGTGTGACAGAAATTCTGTGCCTCTCCTTGGTTTCATACGGATTACATAAACTGAGAATATTTGTTTTCAATGTGACTTGCATCATTTAAAAGTAGACATTTTAAGCTTTATATAGATATATTTCTCATTTCAGTTAATTTTAGTGACGTGTTTCAAAAAGATTTTCACGGAGACTGAGGTTTCATATATGTGCATATATCCTCATATACTGTATGTGGCCAATTAGGATTAGTTTTTTGCATTTTTTTTGTTAGTTCTTAGTTATTGTCTTGATAATAGAAAATATGAGCTAGGCATCATGTATGACAGTTGCCAAAGTGAGATATGAGCTAAAATGACCAGATCCTGCCATAGGAGACATATCTTGTATGTACATATACAGTAGGGCTTATATGTGGATATAAAGAAGCAATACAGGAGACCTATATGGCCTGTATATGCACATATATGCACCTCAATGTTGCCTACATGTGGCATATATACGCATATATGCAGCATATATACGCATATATGCAGCATATATATTATCATATATGTGCATATATACTGCATATAGGTTTCATATATGCGCATATATCCTCATATTTACATTTACATTTAGGCATTTGGCAGACGCTCTTATCCAGAGCGACTTACATTTTTATCTCATTATACATCTGAGCAGTTGAGGGTTAAGGGCCTTGCTCAAGGGCCCAACAGTGGCAACTTGGTGGTTGTGGGGTTTGAACCTTAGTCCAATGCCTTAACCACTGAGCTACCCCTGGCCCCATATAGGTGCGGTTATATGCGCATATATACTGCATATAGGTTTCATATATGCGCATATATCCTCATATAGGTTCTTTCCATGTGGGGCACGCACACTGCTCTGGGTCAGACACAGACAACGGGAAACAGGAACTAAGGTCTCAAACAAATGCTTCCCAACAGAATACCGTAGGTCGCATCGCCAAAATTCTTTCACCGTGAGTGGCAGGAACTTCCAGACTACAACATATTGAATTCTCATGCCTGTAGAGTGTATTATAATGACGTGGCGACAGTGTAAAAACACCCTCCGATGTTAAATGCGAGCCGAAAATTGAGTACTTTTGAACGGCAAACAGGAATTAAGCTCTCAAGTGAGTAAACTAGACAGCAAGGTAAATACACAAAACTTACCGTCAAATTATTTTTTTTCCTCAATAACTATATATATATATATATATATATATATATATATATATATATATAATTATTATTATTTATTTTTTTTAAGCACCATGGCAAATCTCTTGTAGTCAATTTTTTTACCTGTTTTAAACACATACACACATGCATACACATTTTTATAGAAATGCACTTAGTTAATTTAATTTGCCTTACATTGTTGAATGAGGATGGGTTCCACAACCAAAAATCAACATTGATTCAATGTTTGTCTTTTCAACACAGAAAAGCATTGAATTATCAACATTGATTCAACATTATTTAGCATTGAAAAATCAACCTCAACCAAAATGATGATTCTGATGAAATTTCAACATTGAATCAATGTCACCTTGCTATCTGGGTTAACACTGCTCCTCCATGTCAAAGCTGCTATGGAACCATTCTTGACGTTCCCTTACAGACGAGGGCAGATTTAAACAGTGTAGGTGATGATTAAAGGGGAGGGACTATGCTCCTGAGGGAGGATGATTGACAGCTAGAGGGCACACTGCAGCACACACTGGACCTGCAGCTTCTTTAATGGAAGAATCGAAAAATGAAGGAGAAAATAGAAAGAACTGAAAACAAAAATATCACCTGGCAATTATTTTTATAGTTCTCTATCCGGTTCTTTTTGAGTGTTTGATCCTGTGTTTGGTTGTTGCTCAATTTCTGACATTCTGCCCTATTTGCTTATTTTTATTGTTTCTTTTCTCATAGAAATTCTATTGGTTCTGGTCATTTGCCTGGTTTTAATTATGGCTCTAGTAATTTATCTTCTCATGCTTGTAATTCTGGTTTTGTTCTGATTTATTTGCATGTTATTGATTTCTTTTCATCTTTAAGTTTTGATTGTGCTTCTTGTTTTAGTTCCAGATTCTAGCACTATACCTAATTTGGTTTCTAGATCTTTTTGTGGTTCTGGTTTTCTTTCAGATATGTTCAAGTATAAGTTCTTAATGCTCTTATTATGCACCTGATTCTATTCCAGGTTCTAGTTCTATTATATGTTATATTTCTAGGTTCAAGTATGGGTTTGTTCTTCTTGAGCCTATTTAATTCTGATTCTGTTTCTAGTTCTTGCTCTGGTTCCACGTAAAGTTCAAGATTCGGTTTGGTTATTGCTACATTTTTATTAATTTGGCAAATTTGCACTTGGTTCTTTTTATGTATGTTAAATACTGGCTCCTGGGTTTCAGGTTCCTATTCTGGTTCTTGTTGTTTCACCGGATGCTCCCTCAACTTAAGTTCTGACTTTGGGTCATGTTTTTTGGTTCTTGCCCTAGATGTGATTCTGATTCTAGTTCTCCTGATTTACTAGTTCTGATTCTGTTTTCAATTTTTTTCCTTGTGTTCAACTTTAGTTTCTTAATAATTTTACTTTGATTCTGGATCAGGTTCTAGTTTTGTTCTGGTTCTTATCATTCATTATTGATGGTGGTTTTGCTACAAAAAAATAACTCGTTGAATGAACATAATTAAATTATGGAAAGAATTTCCACCTGATTTAATGGCTTTCGTTCAGCATTAAGCAATTTTGTTGGCCCAACTTAATGTTCTTAGGTTCCGTCAAAGTAATCTTATTAGGTTCATTTAACTTATTTACTACAGCTGCGTCCAACATAATTTAATACTGTTAACATAAATGAATAGGGTTGGTACAACAAATTTTTCAGTTGTAAATTAAGTTGCTCCAACTCAAGTAAATTTAAATTTCAAGCCCTGGTCAACAGAATTCTGTGAAGGAAGGAAACAGACAAACGGGATAAAACAGGATTTTTATTTTACACCAGGAGCAACTTACAAATGAGGTCTCAATTTGAAAAGATGTACAAAACATAAAACACCACAAATAAGTATTAATAAATAAAAAAAAATAAAAAAACACCAACAGAAACATTTTGTACTTTATAACTGTACGTTATGACTTTTAAATATGACCATTAGATCCGTTGGTCAGGAAACTCCTGAAGTCAGATGCAGACACACTTTCAGTCACAAACTCCTGTGAAAAAAGACAGAGATAGATATTCAATTAAAATTCATGATACTTAATTTAGCAAATGAACAATATTTATACTTTGTTCCTCTCACTTCACAACTCATGAGAACAGACCGAAACCAGAACCGAACCGCAGATTAAGCACGTGCATATAACCGTCGGTATTTTATGTGTGATTAAAAATACAAGAAATAACTTAAACCAAATAACGTGACTAAACATTGCTAAACAACAGGTGACATTTATGTTCAGTATTTCGTTTCTATTTAGAAAGATGGGAATTAATTCCTGCTTACCGTTTCCACAAGCCCGCCAACGTTTGTCTTCTCAAACTGTGTTCTCTTCTCGCGATGTCTTCCCGCGATATTTCCGGTTTTGCTATTTCCGGTTTTCATATTGACAAGATCTGTTTGGTTTATCTCAACATGATTGAATCTAGTACATGTTAAGTTGTTGAATTTCATGCAAATACAACACAACTTATTCATGTTTAGCTTGGAAACATGAAATTATTATGTACAAAACACATATTACATTTTAGTACATGTAACAGGTAGCCATGTTCATTTTTTTGAGTGTAGCTCCGTTTATAGCATTGGACAGACACCATTCTCCTCTGACTTAAAATTCTCTTATTATACATTTGAACAGATGAAGGTTGAGGGCCTTACTCAAGGGCCAAACCGTGGTGGTCCTGGAGTTTGAACTGGTGGCATTCCCATCAGGAACCCGATGTCGTAACCACTGTTCATGGGTCTGATTTACTGCATAGTAGTTATTAATTTTCTTGATCCCATTCCATATCCAATTATGATTATTATTTTATTACTAACTCTTGTTTTGGGTTTAGGAACTTTTGCTCTTCCCATCTCTTCTTCTACTAACTGTTACAGATTCAGATTCTTGTTTTGCTCCTGGTTCCCATTTTCACTAGTTCACTGTGTTCCTGTGTGTATTTGAATTCCTGACTGAATTCAGTATTAGCATAAATGCACAGCTGGATCCAGAATCCCCTTTCTATCACAGATAAATTTACTTATTTGACCTCGATCAGAGTGGGAGCTGTAGCATGGCTTTAGAGTTGCCCACTCTCTCATCCACAGGAACGTGAACGTTTTAGTGAGAGAGACGCCATGTGATGCCTTATTAGAACCCTGTAAATGTCTGGCTTTGTTCCATACAGTTCTGACGAGTCAAAGCCAGTGAACGAGGAGAGTGTGTGGGTGCCGTCGAGGGAATATGCATCCACGTTTTACTGCGTCGATCTAGCATCTCCATGGAAACAGTGCAGATGAACAGACAGGGAGCTGGCGTCACGTCCAGATGAGGTTGGCAAAAGATTGTTTTTGTGGTCCTTTTTGTGAAGCTTGTTTAAGTTTTGATTCTAGTTTGTTTCTAATTATACTAACTGTTCTGCTTCAGACTTTTGTTTTATACTTTTTGTTTTTGCGTCAATTCTTATGGTTTTTGACATGATGCTGGTTCTGACTGTTCTAGTATGGACTCCTTGTTTCCTGTTCTTGCTGTGGTACTTGTGTAATGTGCTACTTCTGCATTTTAATTTCATCGTTGTTGTGGTTTTTCTGCTTAGAATCAAGATTTGATTCTGTTTCAAGATTTTGTTCTGTCAGATTTTGTATGGTGTATGGAAAAGAATCATCCTCAATCTCCAACCAGCAAGTTCAAAAGTCAACCATCAGCTGGAAAATTGATACTGGGATTCTCAAGGGCCAGGATTGGAACATTATCAGGAAAAAGGTTACACCATCAACAGTGCTTGTTACAGTGAGATGTGTATTGAAGGGATGAAGGCTTAATTTCGGATTAAATGCAGAGGACTGCTATCTAATGGCTCTTTTCCACTGCATAGTACGGCACAACACGGTTCAGTTCAACTCACTTCGGTTCGGCGCAGTTTGGCTCGGTTTGCGCTTCCACTGCAGTTTAGTAACGCTTTAGAGTGGGCGGGCTTACTCACGTGCAGCGCCTCTACTGCCGTGACATCATCGTAAACCGCCACAAACAAACACAACAATGGAGCATATCGACGGCATGGTGTTCTTCATCCTCGGCATGTGGATGTTTTTAACAGCGAGACGAAGGAGTTTGTTTCAAAAGAGGCTGATGGCCGCCAAAGAAAATTTTTGGTTAATACAAAAAGGTGTGTGCGATCCTTCGCTGGCTGTTCTAAATATAGCGGTTCTGTTGTGTCTCGTGTCGCAAGTTCGGTGACGCAGTAATGACGATTTTCTCCGGCTAATCAGTGACCAGCAGAGTTTACACGTCACGTTTTGGTAACGGTTCGGCGCGCTTGGAACCTCGGCTGAGGTGGTACTAAAAAAAGGACCAGGTACCAGGTACTGTTCCCAGTGGAAAACCCCCCAAAAGTGAGTTGAACTGAACCGTGTCGTGTCGTACTATGCAGTGGAAAAGCGCCATATGGGCGTTCTGATCTTGCATGATGATGCACATCTGCACACTTCTGGCCACACAGTCAACACTCTGCGATAACATTGTTTTGAGGTGTTAAAGCATCCTCCCTATAGTCCTGATCTCGCTTAATCTGACTTTTACCTGGTCAGTCTATTGAAAACAGCCCTACAAGGATGGATTGTTGGCGGATGGACAAATTGTATTGAAAAGAAAGGAGATTACAGTGAAAAATTATGTATGTCTTTTTTTTAAATAATGGAGATAGATTGTACATGCAGAATGCCAATAGTTTCTGATAACCATGTAGTTCTTGTTATAGATTTTATTGATTTTTGGATCTTGCTCCATTTGTGTTTCTAACTGCTTTCTAGTTTAGGTTCTAGTTTCATCCAGCTCTTTTCCAGGATCTGCTTCTAATTCTAGTAATTGTGGTCTAGCTTGTAGATTCCCTTCTGATCTTATTTTGGCATTGTACTTTGTCTTGGTTCTGATTTGAATGAATTTTTTATACTTTTATAAATTAAATTAAATTCTGGCGGCACGGTGGTGTAGTGGTTAGCACTGTCGCCTTGCACCTCCAGGGTCCGGGTTCGATTCCCGGCCAGGCTCGATTCCCGTCTCTGTGTGCATGGAGTTTGCATGTTCTCCCCGTGCTTGGTGGGTTTCCTCCGGGTACTCCGGTTTCCTCCCACAGTCCAAAGACATGCAGGTTAGGCTAATTGGTGTTCCCAAATTGACCATAGTGTGTGAATGAGTGTGTGTGTGCGTGTGCTCTGCGATGGATTGGCACTCTGTCCAGGGTGTACCCTGCCTCGTGCCCAGAGTCTCCTGGGATAGGCTCCAGGTCCCCGCGACCCTGAACACAGGATAAAGCGGTATAGAAGATGAATGAATGAAATTAAATTCTGGAACTTGTTCCAGTTATGATTTTAGCAGTTTTATAATAAAGATTCTTTTGATCCTGATTCTGTCCGTTAGTTTTTTTTTTTTGTCTTTTAATTTAACTTTTTATCATGCTGTTCTATAGTCTAATTCAAACTGATTTTGTTGATTCCTTTATGATACCTTATTGTAGCAAGCATAGATTAAGGGATAGTGAGCCTTTAGAACACAGTGTGAGCTCTAGCTGAGGAGTATTGGGAATGCCCCAGACAACCTGAGGAATTTCTGCTATTTACGATTTTTGCTCAATTAGCATGCTAAGACTAATGTACACAGCCGAGCAGAAGGTGAAAATATGTTCATAATGACTCATTACATCACTGAGAGCAGAGTATAGTTTCACCATGCAAGATGCTGATATCAACGCAATCTGTTCATTTCCTCTTTTATCTCTCCTCCTTATCACTGCTCCCTCCCTCACTCCCTGCAGGGTTTAGCAGACTTCTATAAAAGTCTGGATCAGAGGGGCCGAAATAATGCAGATGATTTAGTGATCGTTTAAGAAGGGAGTGATGTTATTTTAGTGACGAAAAGGGCGACAAATCTGGTGAGCTCACATGTCCCGACTTATTAGAACATGATTGCACAGTGACACGGGAGCGTGTTTTACCATCCAATGTGATGTGTGTGTGTGTGTGTGTATGGTGGGGGGTGTGAGTCTGACAGATGTGCTGTGAATAAAGAGCACTTGTGCAGCAGGTTGGTGTCTAAATGATGAATACTCAATGCAGTGTGGCATTAAAAATGGCCTACATAATGAGAATAGGGTGTACGGTTTGGGACGTGTCAACAGGAAAGTGATGAAGAGGTTTATGTGTCCTATAAAGAAAGAAGGGTGTGTGGTTGGAAACATCTATGTTGGAAACAACTGTCTGTCCCACTTAAAGACACATTTTTCCCCATGCATCCCTGTTCCATTCAAAGACACACTCATCTGTCCCATTCAAAGACACACACCCATCTGTCCCGTCCAAAGACACACCCATCTGCCTCATCCAAAGACACACACATCTGTCCAATCCAAAGACGCACACATCTGTCCAATTAAAAGACACAAAGATATAAAGATGTCACCCATATGTCACTCATACTTATCTGTCCTACTCAGACATACACATCCTAATCAAAGATGCAGCTCATCAATCCCATCTATAGGCATATCCATCTGTCCAGCCAAAGACATGTCCATCGGTCCTGTCTAAAGACATAGCCACCTGTCTCAACAAATGCATACCTATCCATCCCACTCTAAAACACCCCCATATAACTTACTCAGACATACTCATCTGTTGTCAAAGATGCACCCATCTGTCCCCATAAAAGACACACCTACCTCTCCCATCTAAAACATAATCTGTCCAACCAAAGACACACCCATCTGTCCAACCAAAGACACACCTAACTGCATCAATCAAATATTTACTTATTTGTCCCATCCAAAGCTTCACATACAGTATCTGTCCCATCCAAAGACATATCTATCTGTCTATCCCAATCAAAGGCACAACCATTTGCCCCACCAAATACATATCTGCCTACCTGTCTTAAGCACACCCATCTGTCCCACCTGCTAGTCCTACTTAAAGACACACCCATCTGTCCCGTTTAAAAACATACTCACTCATTAATACCACTCTATAACATGCATGTCTTTCCCATGCAAATGTGCCCCTGCTTAAACACCATAGACAACACAAATTGTGTACCAACACAACCTACTATAACGCATAGGAATTTGGAATACAGCCATTGACAGTTTGGCTGGAGCTCTTCTGCTGATTCCACTTCTAGAATATTCATCCTTTTTATAGCTATGGCTATAAACCCACTCGGCATGCAGACTGGTGATTGTGTGGAGAATGGGTGTTAATTTGTTTTAATTTAAATTTGTTAGTGCAGTGTTCTTGCTCCCTCTCCTTTCCTCCACCTGCTATTTCTGCACTGAGGGCACTTGGTGAGAATAAAGTCACATTTTCCTTTCAAGGGGAAGCCACGGCAAATGAACATCACTTGGGTTTTGCTATAGAGTCACAGCACATTTAAGGACAAACTTGGGTGAGGAGAAGAGAAAGCGCTCAGAGATCGTGAGAGAGAGAGAGAAAGAAAGCACTGCCCATCCTTCACTTAAACCTTTGGACCCATTTCAAATCAATTCTCAGAAAAATACCCATGGCTCTTCAGCAGAGGGAATGATTGATCCCTCAACGACAAAGCTCTAAAGTTACACTCCGACTCGATTTCACCCACACAGAGACACCGCCGCAGCGCGTCCTCACATTCACACTTCAGCTAACGGCCTTTTCACATCCAAGCACACACAGACACTAATGCAAGGGGCGGCTGTGTCCCAAATCAGACGCATAGCATATTTAAAGACCCGTTAAAATGTGAAGGATTTTAGCTTCTTCATGAACTTTTGTTCTGGGTGTATGGGAAATAAATTTCACCTCTCAAACAATGCTTCCTTTCAGCAGTAAAAAAAAAATGCATTTAGTCTGGAACCCATGGACTTTATGAAATGCTGAGCTTCCCCCCCTGAGATTGTTTGCCAAGTTTTTACTGCAGCCAGCTTTAGTTGCTGCTTGCGTGTGGGTCTTTCTGTGAAAAGCAGCTCAACTGGCTTGAGGTCAGGTGACTGACTCGGCTCTTTATAAACATTATATCTCTTTACCTTAAGAAGTTCTTGGGGTTGCTTATTGCCACGTTATCATTAAGTTTCATTTTCGACTCATTATCTGTCTATACTGTTTAAATCTGAGCAGAGAGTAGTGCTCTATATACTTCAGAATTCATCCTTCTTGCAGCAGTCGCATCAATAAACACCAATGACCCGGTTCCATTGGCACCCAAAACACTGATCCACTATGGTTGACAGATGATGTGGTTGAGGTGCTTTGGAACACGAGCCCTTCTTTTCCTTCTCCTTGTTCTTCTCTTCCCATCATTCTGGTTCAAGTTAATTTTGCATTAATCTGTCCAAATAATCTTTTACCAGTATCACATGTATCTACATTTAGGAAGGCATGTCTTGATTGTAGACTTTGACCCAAAAAATCCTACCTTTTTCAAAGGGTTCCAGATGTTGCCAAGGTTTTTTTTTTTTCACCATATAAATCCTTGATCATGCATCTTGCTTGTCTTTGTGGTCCTCTAGGCCTTTTGATGTTGTTGAGCTCATTAATGCATTTTTTTTTTCTCTTTAAGAATGTTGATTTGGCCACTCATGAATTTTATTAAATATTTTTCTCAGCCTAATTATGGCCTGGCGGTGCGGTGGTGTAGTGGTTAGCACTGTCGCCTTGCACCTCCAGGGTCCAGGGTTCGATTCCCCGGCCAGGCTCGATTCCTGTCTCTGTGTGCATGGAGTTTGCATGTTCTCCCCGTGCTTGGTGGGTTTCCTCCGGGTACTCCGGTTTCCTCCCACAGTCCAAAGACATGCAGGTTAGGCTAATTGGCGTTCCTAAATTGCCCGTAGTGTGTGATTGGGTGTGTGAGTGTGTGTGCCCTGCAATGGATTGGCACCCTGTCCAGGGTGTACCCCGCCTAGTGCCCGAAGTCTCCTGGGATAGGCTCCAGGTCCCCCGCGACCCTGAACACAGGATTAAGCGGTATAGAAAATGAATGAATGAATGAATAATTATGGCCTCGTTCTATTTGCATTAAGACCTATTTGGATGACATATTCAGAGTTCCCATGCGCAGCCTTTGAGTGCAAAATGAGGAAATGGACAACTGGTCATCATGCTTCCTTTAAGACTGTACGGGCATGTTATTCACAAGTTCTGATGCGTATCTTTCTTATTGCACTTGTTTACTCACGACTCGGACGTCCATGAATTCCTTTGTCTCTTCGTTTATTTTCAACATCAGACGTTCAACCGATCTCACAGTTTTCTTGCATAAATATTGTTTGCTGTATCTTATTTGCAACTTATTTGCTTTGTTAGATTATGGTTTTAGACTACGTTCTTGGATTACGGTCACATTATAAAAATGAAATATGGCTCTTACAAAGACTATTGTCTAATTACTTTTGAGCTTGGGAAAATAGAAAATGAGTTAAATAGCTGCAATAGTTAATGCAATATTTTAATTGAAGTTTAACCCCTTCAATTAAAGCTGAAGGTCTGCACTTATTCACTGGTTGGTTATTTTCTACATTGTTGAGCAATGTTAATGTTAAACAATAGGCAAATAGTTGAAGGTGAGCAATGGCTGTAACATGAGCTCTTTAAAGAACTCGTGTAGGTTTGAATCTGAGGTGTCATTTGTTAATTTCTGAGGCTGATAGCTCTATGAACTTATCCTGTGGAGCAGAAGTAAGTCTTAGTCATCATTTCCTAGGACAGGCCACATGAAAGTCAGTTACATATTAGTGTTTAAAGTGTTTTTTTTTCTTTGCACTTGAAGATACTGTACATTCATAAGGTCTTGCAGTTTCCCCGATGGACGGACATTCATGTCAGTTAAAGTGCACTGCTACACTGTAAGTGGAGATGGTGCGGAGAGAGCTGTAGAGTTCAAAAGTTCATTAAGAGATCCCGAGGACAGACGACAAAGGTGTTGACTGCTCGCTCTCACCTTTGTAATGAGAGAGCCTGTTTTTCCTCTCACCTCTCAAGGTGTAACTGTCACCGAATTTGGCTCTAAAAGTGCCCTTCAGAATGAAAGTGTGCATGGCCTTTTCAGCCCTAATTAGCAAAGCAAGACTTTCAGTCACAAGGAGGCTGAAAGTTATTAACTATGAAGTCTGTATATTAATCAGCTTCTGTCCATTTAAGGACCAAAAAAAAATGTTTTTTGAAATCAGGGAAGGTAGAGAAATTTTATACAGTGGAATTAGTCCACATGAAAAATTACGCTAAAAAGTTATGCTTCATTTTGTGGTTAGTTATTTACAAAAAACACTATCAACAATATTTTTCAAGTATTAAATCAAGTTTATATATATTGATTTAATACTTGAAAAAAATTGTTGATATATATATATATATATAGTAGATATATATAGTAGATCTATATATATATATATATATATATATATATATAGTAAATCAAAGCAGATTTTACCATAAGAAATAATGGAAACTAAAATTATTCGTTCCAGTAGCCCAAAAAAATTTATAGATAAATATAATTAATGCAAAATGTAAAGTAAAAATAAAACAAATTAACCTGCACTTTAGCTAACGAGAGCTCCCGGTAAGCTAAGAATGTAAGATACAACAACTAGGTTGTTGTAACCGTAAGCTCCCGTAAGTGGATATATACAGCAAGAGTGTTGTTATATTCGTAAGCTAAGACTGTAATTTACAAGATACAGCAAACAGGTTGTTGTAAAAGTCAGAGATTTGCAAGATGCAGCAACTGGTGTCTGTAATCACAGTGGATTTACTCAAGACGACTGTATGAAGTGTTGATTCTTTGATGCTGACAAAATAAACTACAAGAGACAAAGAGATCGGACTTCTGTCGTGTGAGTGAAACTTTAAGACAAAGCTACGCGTCAAAACTAGTGAAATAATATGACCGCATCTACATAAAGTCAAAAGCTTTCCGCTGTTTGAATGAAAACAAGTGAATGATGAAAGGGAAAGTAAAAGAGAATAGCGCGCCTTGAACTTCACCATGCCGAACAACGAGGACAACGCTCCCAGCACTTGGCTGGGGAGCCTAACGGCGCTCTACGAGACGAACAGAAAGAACCTCAACGAGGCGCTGGATGCAAGAAAAGGCAAGCGAATTCGACTGAATGCAATGTCTACTGCATTAAAGACACCTATGAACTATGCACGTAAGTTAGACATCGTTGAAACTGAGTACCCAAGGCCGCACAGAATTCATAGCTAACGTGGGTCGCTGGATAGCGGACACCAAGGACATTAAGGGCCAAAAGAGAAAGAGCGGAGTCATCGCCCCGAGCTGCACACGCTCGAGCAGCCCGCCTTGGACGGGCCACAAACCTGAATACGACAGCCGCCGAAAGCCGGTAAAAGAGAGCACAGTCAACGAACCAAGTAGCGCATGCGCTCCCAGACTGGAAACCAAAACGGCGCTCGCTACGCATGATGCCAAATTAAGAGTGCTTCAACGTCAAGATCGCAAATACGACAGCCGATCGCCCAAGAGCAAGAGCGCACTCATTGAATCGAGCAGCGCGCACTCTCATCTTTCCAACTCAACATGCAACAGCCGAGCGCAGTCTGCGAACGAGAGCGCAGTCACTGAATCGAGCAACGCGCACCTGAGCAGCGCGCACTCTACGGACCTGGACGCCGCAACCAGCGACGGAAAACCCTGTCACACATCCCTTCAAGGACCCAAACAAAGGGGCCAAGGAAAACCCAGGGTCAGCGTCGCAACCGACGTCAGACAGGTTGGTAGAATTCACAAAGACTCAATTACAACGAAGAATGCAGGCACGTTAGCCGTTAGCGCTTTCACTAAACCGTGCGCACACTGCAAAGGGGAGCATATCTTAGACGATTGCTTCCAATTTAATGATAAGACATACAAAGACAAAGTAGAATTCTTAAAAAGAAACGGATTCTGTTTTGGATGTTTAACAAAGGGTCATTTGTGGAAAGAGTGTACCAAAAAAATTACATGTTCATTGTGTTCAAAGCCACATCCAAGCATGCTACACATAGCAGTGCCAGACACGGCGCAGTCAGTTACAGTACGAGCGCCCGTAGAAACGAAACTGAAAGTGACACAATAAATACACCACATGCAGTGAGTCACGAATCAAATGCGCTCACTGGGGCTGGAGGCAATTGCATCCTCCCCATTGTACCCGTTAAAATAAAGTCCAAAAAACGTGACACAGTAGAAGCCATGTACTATCAAGTGAGAGTCCTCGAAAAGGACACAGATCTGCTCCGCTTCTTATGGTGGCCGAATGGAGATGTGAACCAAGACTTAGTTGAATACAAAATGGTAGTTCATCTGTTCCGTGCAAAATCGTCACCTAGTGTTGCTAACTTCGCCCTCAGAAAGACAGCAGAAGAGAACCGCAGCAATGCATCTGCTGTGGCAGTTAATACAGTGCTTAAAAACTTTTACGTAGACGACTGCCTATACAATGATCTCCACAAGTCTCTGTGCAAGCGGAGGTTTCAACCTCACTAAACGGGCAAGCAATAGCCGTGCCCTACTGACTGTCATTCCCGAGAGTGAAATGATCAAAGACATGAGAGACTTAGACTTGAGTAAAGATGCACTGCCCATAGAGAGAGCTCTGGGGGTGCTGTGGTGCATTGATTCAGACATGTTCAAGTTTAAGATTAGTTTAAAGGAAGGACCTGTGACAAGAAGAGGAATTCTGTCAGTCACTGGCTCAACATACGACCCGTTAGGCTTTCTCCCACCTGCCATACTGCCAGCTAAAATCCCAATGCAACAGCTATGTAAAGAAAAATTAGCCTGGGATGATTACATTCCCGAGCAGTTTGCAACGGCATGGAAAACCTGGCTGCAAGAGCTGCACAGACTGTCCGAGTTCAGCATAGCAAGGTGCATAAAACCAGCCGACTTCGGAGTTACACCTACAGCTCAGCTCCATCACTTCTCGGATGCAAGTGAAATGGGATACGGAGCTGTCTCATACCTCAGGTTAGTAAACGTTGATGGACTTACACATTGTGCATTCATGATGGGGAACTCCCGTGTAGCACCCCTGAAACAAACCACCATTCCACGAATGGAACTGACTGCGGCAGTGGTCGCTGTAAAAAATGACAAAATGTTGAAAGAACAGCTAGAATTGAAATTGCTGGACTCTATGTTCTGGACTGACAGTACAACTGTTTTGAGATACATTGATAACGAAACACTTCGTTTTAAAACCTTTATGGCCAACAGAAGCGCCATTATAAGAGAGTCAACCAAGTCACAGCAATGGAGGTACGTTAATACCTCACAAAACCCAGCTGACTCTGCCTCCAGGGGGGTATCCTGTGAAAAGTTCATGAAAAATGTTAACTGGATCCATGGTCCCGCCTTTCTCAAAGAAGCAGAGTGCAAATGGCCTGAAAATATTCATGACACATCAATAACACAAAATGATGACGAAGTCAAACTCTCAGCTTTAGTGAATACTGTGAGCGTCACAAAATGCGCAGATGCAGTGAGTAAACTGATTAATCATCACTCTAACTGGCACAAGTTAAAAAGATCCGCTGCCTGGATCCTTCGCATCAGAGACATGCTCAAACAAAAAACAGAAAGGGTCAAAACACAAGTATATGACCCAAAGACAGAAAATCACAAGTCTCTAAAAGCTCAAGACCTAACAACAGCAGAAAACAAAATCATTAAGTTCACTCAAAGACAAAATTTTAAGGAAGAACTTCTCACGTTGCAAAAGGGTAAAGCAGCAGCAGAATTCAAACAGGGAATTCGCACACAGCCAAAACGAAAGGCATCTCTGAAAAGAAACAGGTGCTCGCCCAAACTGGAACCAAACCTGCCCTCTGGATTTTTCAAAAAGGAAGACATCTATGCACGTCGCAGGGAGAAGCAGACTCAGCACATATCAGACCTGCTCTGGAAGCGATGGGTGCGCGAATACTTGCCCTTGCTCCAGGAACGGCAAAAATGGTTTCAAAACAAAAAAAACCTTTCGATTGGAGATATAGTGTTAATAACTGATGAGTCTTCTCCAAGAAATCCATGAGTTATCGGACAAATCACGAAAGTGTTCCCAGAGATGTGTGTTAGTTAAAACTAAGACCAACACTGTGGAAAGACCCATCGACAAGCTGTGCCTCATATGTGAAATGGACTGTTAAATGTGTGGTAATATGGTGTGAGATTTGATATGCAAATGTAAACATCTGAGATAAATATTACACACTTAAAAGATTTGAAACATTTTAGAAGGTTAAGAATGTTTGATTTCATATCTTTATAAAAAAAAACACAAAATTGTAATTGTCAGTCTCCATGCCTGTCAATTAGGGGGTGGAATGTAAGTGCCATATCGTACTTGTTATGAATTTGTTGTTGTGTTTATTTTATTTTATTTGCTGTTATTTCATTTATTCTACCTTGTTCTATTCATTAGTAAAGCATTAAGCATTAAGTTTGTTACATAAGCCATAAGCTTTATATTTCTTAGTCATGCATCATAAGTTGACAATCGTAAGTTGGTCTGTGATGTCATTCTACTATTACATGCATTTGTGTGACTGTCATATGAAAGAGAGTTCAGTTTAGATGTGGAAGGCTACGGAAACACAAGCTTTTGACCGTAAGCGTAAGCTCGTCAGCTAAGGAGAGCTCCCGGTAAGCTAAGAATGTAAGATACAACAACTAGGTTGTTGTAACCGTAAGCTCCCGTAAGTGGATATATACAGCAAGAGTGTTGTTATATTCGTAAGCTAAGACTGTAATTTACAAGATACAGCGAACAGGTTGTTGTAAAAGTTAGAGATTTGCAAGATGCAGCAACTGGTGTCTGTAATCACAGTGGATTTACTCAAGACGACTGTATGAAGTGTTGATTCTTTGATGTTGACAAATTAAACTACAAGAGACAAAGAGATCGGACTTCTGTCGTGTGAGTGAAACTTTAAGACAAAGCTACGCGTCAAAACTAGTGAAATAATATGACCGCATCTACAGTACACATGTGCACAGATGTTGATTATGTCAGTGAGTGTCGTGCACCAAGACCGAGCATGGGAGACGATTACCCCCAATTCCGCAGCGCAAGAGAGAGAAAAAACATTGTCTCAGTTGTGATCACGTGACGCTCGGCGTCAAAACAAGAAGCGCATATGTGATACATGTTACTCGGTGCCTGTAAACCAAGACTTGCTCGTTTTTAAAATCAACATTTATACTTACTTATAGCACTGTGCAAAAGTCTTGGGCACAAACAAAAATATGGCATAAGCAAAAGATGTTTTTGAAAACATTTCTGCATAAAAGAAACTTCTATAACGAGCAATAAAGAGCAATAAAGAGTAATAAAATAAACAGTCAGTATTTGGAGTGAAAACACATTGTTTAAATCAGGAGTTTTAGACACAGATTCTTGCAGTTTTATAAGTAAAACAGCTTTTTGGTTTTACTGAGCTTGCTGGAGAATACGAGTTCTTCTGTATATAATTATGCAGACATGATAAACATATATAACAAAATTGGTACAGCATATAATATGGTGCCCAAGACTTTGCATAGTACTGTATATACAAACATATATACAGTGATGTATATATACAATGTGTATATATGTTTATACACACAGTGGGGGAAAAAAATTATAGACCCTTCACTTAGAAAATCTGTAGGGGATCAAATACTTATCATAGGTTTATGGTAAAGGTAAAAGCACATGATACAAATGTTATGAATTAAGTTGCATTTCAATGAGTGAAATAAGTATTTGATCCCCTACCAACCAACAATAATTCTGCCTCTCACAGACTGGTTATGTGCTCTTGTGGTACACATATTAATTTAAGAAGGTGCTCCTAACAACAATGTGGTATGTGTATAAAAGCCACCTGTCCAAAAATTCTCTATCTTCCATTCAAACCTCACCACCATTGGCAAGACGGAGAACAGTCACCAAACAAACCATTGGTAACACAATACGCCTGCAAGGATTGAAATCCTTCAGCGCAGCAAGGCTTCCCCTATGCAATAAGACACATGTACAGACCCGTCTGAGGTTTGCCAATGAACAGAGAAAGATTGGGATAAACTGCTGTGGTCAGATGAGACCAAAATTGAGCTCTTTGTCATCAACTCGACTTGCTGTTTTCGGAAGAAGAAAACTGCTGACTATGACACTAAGAACACCACAGTCCCTACAGTCAAGCACGGAGGTGGAAACATAATGCTTTGGGGCTGTTTCTCTGCTAAAGGTACAGATTGACTTTGCTGCACTGACGGGCCAATGGATGAGGCCATGTGTTGTAAAATATTGGATGAGAACCTCCTGAAGATGGGTTGTGGATGGGTCTTCCAGCATGAAAATGAGTCCAAACATACTGCCAAGGCAACTAAGGAGTGGCTCAAGAATAAGCACATTAAGGCCATGGAGTGGTCTAGCCAGTCTTCAGACCTAAATCCGATAGAAAATTCACGGAGAGAGCTGTAACTTCGAGTTGACAAGCAACAGGCAAGAAACCTTAAGCATTTAGAGAAAATCTGTAAAGAATAGTTGATCAAAATGCATCCCAGGATGTGAGCAAATCTGGTAAACAACTACAAGAAACGTCATGTTTTGCTTGGGGATCAAATACTTATTTCCCTCATTGAAATGCAAATTAATTCATAACATTTGTATCATGTGCTTTTTCTGGATTTTTGGTTGATATTCTGTCTCAATCCTTCACCATAAACCTATGATAAAAATTATAGACCCTTCATTTCTTTATAACTGGGCAAACTTAGAAAATCTGTAGGGGATCACTATATACACTATATATTTCCCCCACTATATATATATATATATATATATATATATTTATATATAAAGCCTTGTGCATGTCCCCCCATTTGTATGATTTACAATGACGGGAAATCTCAAATTAAGAACTGTATGCATTTTTGTCTTCATTATATGGAAAGGCCAGTTTTAGACAAACACAAAACACACACACACACACACACGCCTTAACAGACCATGTAAACAGAAGTATGCATATTAAGGTCTACTTTTCATGAAAATCTAGTCTATTTCCAGACTCAGGCGTGGGTCTGAAAGGTATTTCTGTCACTGGGTCCTTCCTTAAAATTCCTCTTCAGGATGATATGTGCTTGGCCTTTTCATTCTTCATTTGCCAAATGAGCCATCTGGTTACATGTACAGTAGGCTACAACTCGTTAATCAGGTATGGAGAGAAAAAGTGTGCACATTTAAAAGAAGAGTATTGATCTCTACTGGTGCGGTTACACAATAAATAATTTGCATCACCATTAATAAAAAATAAATCAACAATGGCTGACAATGGGTGTTAAATGTCTAGTATATGTTAAGTTTCATGCCTAATGCTTTCATCATACATACACTTTCTGTATGTACATGTATACAGAAAATAACAAGATGTCCTACGTACATGTATTACTTTCCTAGTGGAAAGATTAGCTGGTCTCATCTTAAGTGAAAAAAAGAAAGGAAAATAACCAAAGACATTTCAAAAAGAATGGTTCAAACATCTCTCTCTACAGGGAAATGTCTGCGAAAAATCATTTTCTCCCTCCTGCAGACATTCATGGCTGGAAAGGAAGATAATATTGCAGTTATGTTTTGAAACCCAAAAAAAAAAAAAAAAAAGGTTGCTTGGTGGGGTGACCGAATTCACTTCAGAAACTTCATCCTCAAATCTTTCACCACTTTCTGTTCTTCTATCAGACATCTGCTGGGAGTTTTATGGATACCGTACACTATTTCTCTTACTATAATAATGCAATATGATTATTTAGTTTATCAGCAATAAGTGTGTAATGACGGGCAAAGGTGATCTCTTGCACAGGCAGACGCTCTAACGATCTGCAGAATTGTTCAGGAATCCAGCTGAAACTTTGCTCAATGGTTCGATTGTTCCTGTCCTCAGAAAACACTTTATTGATCCTCTCTGCTTCTTCTATGACATATACTTAGTGCCTCCTTTTGTCTTGGTAGGTCGTGTGGTCGTTATATGTTTCTCCTTAAGGGCAGTGGTGGCTCAGTCGGTTAAGGCTGTGGGTTACTGGGTTACTGATCGGAAGGTTGGGGGTTCGAACCCAGCAGCACCAAGTTGCCACTGTTGAGCCCTTGAGCAAGGCCCTTAACCCTATCTGCTCCGGTGGCGCTGTAAGCTGGCTGACACCGCGCTCTGACCCCAGTTTCCTAATTCATAACTGGGATGTGCGAAAAATTATTTCACTGTGCATTTGACAATATTCTATTCTATTCTATTCTATCCTATTCTCCTTCCCTTATATGGTGTTTCTACAAAAGGTCTCCTGGGAGTGCAAGTGGATGGAGAAGCAGTTTTTGTTGTTCCTTAGATTGCTTCTTTACAGAATAAGGTCAATGATCTCATTCCTGAAATCTCATCAGCCTTTCAACATGATGGTCGTGATCTCAAGTGCTCCTTTTACCTCTGGGACAATGATGTTTTTAACTTTCTTCACTTTCTCTAGTTTCTATGTCTATCCCTGATGCTACTGCATTACAATAGTGATCATCGCCGTTCCAGATCTGACAATTTCGTAAAATCTTAGCTTTGTTTATTCCGATTTGGATTTTGAAGGGTTTTTTTTTTTTTTTTTTTTTTTTTGCAGATGCCCTTATGAATTTGTTCTAGAAAGTTCAGACATGCAGGATGCCAGTTCCTGGAGGGTTGGGGGATCATTCCTGGGTATTTATGTTTCATCCAGGTCACTTTCTAGGCATCTTGGTATCTACTTCCCAGGCAGTTAGTGGATTAGGGATTTTTCTCTGAAACATAATCTTATAATCTGACCTATAATCAGATTTTGCCTGGATTAAATAGGTTTGTTGGGAAACCAAAAGTGCCTGGAAACCCGATACATAAATTCTCAGCAGTCTTTCCAAAGATATCCAACACTGCTAATAAGCAGCTCCTCCATTGAGAGCCCATCTAAAAGGATTGCCATTGTTTTTCACTTACATAAAAGGACTTCCATCGCTTTCCAATTGAAAGAGACCTCCACTGCCTTTTCAGAGAAAGAAATTAATTTCATATTTGGCAAACATGGATGCTTTCACAAGCTTATACCGGTCTTCCATATCCCATAACTTTTCACTCTGAGGCAATTATCTTTCTGCAGGCTAATTTTATTTACTATTTGAGGTTGACTGATTAATCTGGCATATTTTTGCTATTTATAATGGCTGAACATATTAAGCTGATTAACTGTGCATCTTCAGTTCCACACTCCAATACGGTAGGTGGTATTAATGCATATTTTGCTGGATGCCAACCGCCAAGTTAAACAGAATCACAGGCACATCTGCAGTGTTGTGGTCGAACCACAGACAGTAAAGTTAATCTAGCTGTTGCTTTTCTCCTTTCTGATTCCCTAGTCCTTAAAGAACATGCATTTAAGTAAAAGTGATATTATCTATATTATTATTATTATAATAGTGATATTATCTCATACTTACCTCAATACTTATTTTAAAGCTGTTCAGTGTGTGAATTGTAGCAAATATAAAAAGGTACAATGTCAATTGTACTAGCATGTCTACGGGATCTGTAATATTATGTCATTATAATGTTAGACTTATTAGCCTATAATTTTCATTTGCAACTATACTTATCGGGTTTATGACCATATTGGTGTTAAAAGGGTAACATTTGGTAACATGTTTTTTATTTGTTTTACAGTGGGGTCTTCAATAAACATGTGAAAATAAGAAAGCTGTTTCCTGGGAGGTTATTGAAGGGACCTGGGGTCCGTTCTTCGTACGTCGCTTGACACATCCGGTATGAACTGACACATCTAAGATAAGATCATCGTGCTAATTAAGACCTGGCTCAAAAGTTGGTTCTTCGAGCACACCTGTTGTTGATGATTAGTCTGGCCGGATTGAGTTGTCTAGGATTATTGCACGTTCGTGTGTTGGTTTAAAAGGCGATATGCATCGACAGTAGAAACACTGATCACAAGTCCTTTGATTGGTTGACAAAAGAACGAGCTCAATTCTTTTTGAAACACCTGTTATGCGCTGAAATGCCCCCCTCTCCACGTGTTATGCGCTGAAATGCTTCCCTGCCATGGATCCCCCCCCACCACCACACACACACACACACACACACACACACACACACACACATAATCGCTATCAAATATTATATTAGAACATAATATGCGCATATGGTTTACAAATTACATGAGACAATAAAATAAAATAAATATGAAAATAAATATGTTGTATATGGAAAAATAGAAATATGAATATTTAAAAAAAAAACATGTATACTTTTATATATATATTTTTTTTTTATAATATTTGTTTTGTCCAATTTTTCATTATATAAAAAAATTATTTTTATTATATACATAAATATTTATTTGCATATTCATGACGAACCCCTGAAAAATAAATGTGTTAGAATATAAACATTATACAAGAATTTGAATTAATGGTCTTGACGGCTGTCTCGTGCCTAGAGTTTATTATAATAGTAATATCATATTTTATAATAATAAACCTAGGAAATTATGTTCTAATATAATATTTGATAGCGATTATCCATGGCAGGGGGGCATTTATTTATATATATATATATATATGCAAGATACTTTTCTTTTCCTACGTGAGTCAGTCCGCTTCAGCGCTCTTTAATCAATCAGATGTGATGTTGCCATTTCAACCAATCATAACCCGGCGCAGCCTTAATCCTGTTTACATGAAATAAACCTGCTACCGAGCAGGTTCAAGCTTACGGGCATGTTGTTATGACAACAAGTGCGAGAAGCGCATCGAAGAACGAAACAATCCAAGATCAGGACAAATCCACAACAATCAAATCCAGCTAACTGAGTTAGCGACGTACGAGGAACGGACCCCTGTTAGATATCTGTCAGGCTGGTGTGTTTCTGCTTATTGTTATACTGAGGCACTCTGGCATTACTGAGGTGAGCTTAGCTAACGTTAGGCTTCATGTAACCACACTGTACAGAAGTCAGCGAGCTAAACTTTCATACCCTTATCTATTTTGTTCCCACTTTGCCTTGACTTTTGCCCAGCAACAATGTCCTGCTCCACCCCAGCACACACGGATTTAAGTACATACTGCTTTAACCCATCATTAGAATTTCAGAAAAACACTTCTTTTACACACTCTAGGAGATTCAGGCTTATTCACAACTTAAATTCTTTATCATAACTAGATATTCTGTGAAATGTATTTATATTTATGTTTACAGGGCTTCTCTTGTTCTCATGAACCAGAGGTCTGCTGTGGAGGACTGGGTCAGAGTGGTGACAGATGGCCTTTTGAACCTACTGGAGGAGCATGAACAAGCTGTTGGAAGTTGCTGGGGTGTTGGAGGGTTCTGTAGTCCTTGAGGGTCTGGGTGACCATGTAGCAATTTTAGAAGTGATTTAATTGACCTTTAAACAAAATAGAACCTGTATTCTCCAGTTTTATACAGATCACTTCTTCCAAAACTAGTCAAGGTTAAAACAAAGTTTTTCTAAGAAATGTTTGTGTGCTTTAATTGTTGGGGTATTGTTTGGCTAACTTGTTTTTATAGAAAAACAATCATTTGAACTAACAACATCAATGAGCTACAATTTACTGTACTTTTTTGATTAGATGAAAAGTCAGCCCTAGAGAAATATAATATAAATATAATTAATTGAGCTCACACAAACTCAAGCATAAAGATTGGAGATTGGAGCAATGCAGAAAGGTCATGTGGTCTGAAGAGTTCAGATTGACCCTATTTGAAAGTTATGGAGGCGGCGCGGTGGTGTAGTGGTTAGCACTGTCGCCTTGCACCTCCAGGGTCTGGGTTCGATTCCCCGGCCAGGCTCGATTCCTGTCTCTGTGTGCATGGAGTTTGCATGTTCTCCCCGTGCTTGGTGGGTTTCCTCCGGGTACTCCGGTTTCCTCCCACAGTCCAAAGATATGCAGGTTAGGCTAATTGGCGTTCCCAAATTGCCCGTAGTGATTGGGTGTGTGAGTGCCCTGTGATGGATTGGCACCCTGTCCAGGGTGTACCCCGCCTAGTGCCCGAAGTCTCCTGGGATAGGCTCCAGGTCCCCCGCGACCCTGAACACAGGATTAAGCGGTACAGAAAATGAATGAATGAATGAAAGTTATGGGTGCGTAAGGGTAAGAATTGAAGCGCATAAAGCGATGCACCCATCATGCATAGTGGCCACAGTTCAAGCCTCTAGAGTCAGTGTTATGATCTGGGGCTGCTTCAGTTCAAAGCAATATACAATAAAATGTGACGATATATAAGTGGCGATTTGTATGTTTATTTATTAAATAAATGTTGACTTAAGTTAGGCAATTTTGTGTATCATGTTTTTATTAAATTGTTTTTTTTTATAAGGGGAAAGATCCCTTGTTGGGTAATTTCCATCCACCACAGTACATGACCTGGTCAAATTCTATAGAACAAGACCTGCAGATAAATATGGGATAATGTAAAATATATGTATAGGTGATGTACTTAAAATATACTGTATGAGTCAGTTGGGTGCAACAAGGTTTTCGGTATGATAGTTTTTCACTCTTTGCCTTTTTTCTAGGAGGTGTTCTCTTAGCTGTGACACTCACCTACTGTGCGACTTTCCAAGATGTCTTGGAAATCTGGTATGTCTTACAAGCAAAAGTCAACGGTGAGAAGACATATTGGAAAGTTAACTATTATTAATCAAACAGTTTTCTGATGTCTCATCGGCAACTGGTGTCTTTTAGCTGGCAGTTTTCTAAAGGGCTTTAAGAAATGTTGATATCCTCGTTGAAACAGAACTGTGATTATGCTGGAGTCAAAGGATGCTAGTGTGGCCAGTATCAAATTGCACCAGCATTGAGAAGTCCTACTGTATGTACTGTACATGTCAAATTTACCATCGAAAAGTGCAAGAGATTAATAACTGAGGATGCAGTCGGGCTCCTTTCTCTCCTACTTTGATTTTAATTGAAAGCTTATTTAAGACCATGCAATCACTATTTGAATTATGCAATAAATCTTATAGATCTAAATAATAATAATAATAATAATAAACACAAGCTTTGGAGAGTGCCCAAATATACTCATGTGCTTTCCTGTGAGGAAAGTGAATGTGTAATGGAAGGTACCATTTATCCACCGGAAATAAGGGGGAGAACGGTCAGAAATGTGTCATATAAAATGAAGAGCAGATCAATAAAGTGTTAAAGTGTCGTCTCAGGACAGGACCGATCGAAACCCTTCGACAGTCTCCCAGCTCCATTAGCGGGATCCATAGCAATCCTGCAGATCATTACGGCTAATCAGGTGCGCGTGAGAGAGAGAGATCACCTTCGGCCGTCATTACACACCTTCTGCTGATGAACTGAAGAGTCATATTATATCATCATCATCTCCTGACACGGGCTTTTAATTAGCGCTAACGCTGCTAAAGAACCCTCCTCTGTTACCTATGATCGATAGCTCGCGTTTCTGCCAACGACCCGCCGGCGCCCTTTAGCTCCATCATACACTCCTGGATTCACCATACACCAAAAACTTGCTTAGCCATTGATGACTTATTTAAAGCAAGGTGAGATGCACTTAGCGAACACTTACCCAGTTTTGCTATTTGTCTTTGTTTAGTTTTTGTCCCATGCAGAACGAAGTTAAAGTTGTAGCTTGTAGATCCTTTTAGGCATAAACTGGGGTTACATTTCAATGACAAACCCCATGCAAAAAAAGGATTAGCAGGGATTTCTTTCTTCTGTTTTTTTTTTTTATAATTTTTTTTTTTTATATAATTATTTCATTTAGAAACAGAATGGGAGTGTAAATCACATTACCGCTAATCAAAGCTAATCATATTTAGCAGATTATTCTGTTCAAACAAACAAGGCACTTGGGGGAAGGTGTTCATTTCGGGAGATAAGAAATGCAAAAATGAGCGGTATTAATGGAATGAGGTCAATTAAAGGTCATCGCTTTCGTTTGAATGCAGACACGTTAAAATTATGCGCGAGATCCCGGCATGCAAATCCGATTCAAAATATTTATGCTCTGCTCGTGCGGATCCGACGACAAGGCCTCTGGGTCGCTCGCATAAATAATTGAAAGAATAAATAAATAAACAGGGCGTGAGCTTGTCCTGGAGTGTACTGTAATTAATGCGCACAAAAGCCGGAGGGCTGCGACGGATATTAAGCACATTAAAGCGTGTCCGTCTTCATTGCCCTCAACGATTAAGATACAAATGGTGTCTTTTTGCTGTTTAATAAAGGGAACATTCAGCGCTTATTCTCCTGATTAAATCACTCCGGAGTAAACTGCTGTTTATGAGGATGTCGTGTTTTCCTTCTGAATGCATGTTTGGCAGGGGAGCCAATAGGATATCCCTTAAAAGCACATGTTGCACTGGGAGCTTTTCAAAAAGTGGCATTTATTTATGTAAATACGACCTAATGCGTTCAGAATCTGCATACTTAATATAAATCCAACATCCTGATTACGGATAACATTCAAATCAGGATTAATTTTTTTTTTTTTCAGAATTTTAACCTTTGCAACAATCTGCCACTTTAAGCCGTAAAACGAGCGTAGGAGTAGAAATGTAGCTGTCAATTATTTCAAATTGCAAACTGTTAGCTTCCTGATTAAAAGCCAAGTTCTCTCCAAAGGGTCCTGATTCCACTACCGGTAAGTGATTTAAGGTATAAGACATAGGTTTAGGTTTAAGCTTAGCAAGACTCAGTGGGACACAAGCTGGTAGAAAACCTGATTTCAGTTTCTTGCAAAGTCACAAATCTAATTTATTAGCACTAAATTTATATAAACTGCACGGAGCAAGAGGAACTGATGCGCTTGATATAGTATAAGTGAGGGGGCACGGCAAGGTCTGATGATGAAAAAAAGCGGAACCAAAGAAGGTGCGAAGAATGTTAGTGGAACACAATGATGTTGCCTTTCGGTGACCCTTGACATCAGAAGAAGGGAAGGCGATTAATCAAAAACGTGTGTCCAAGAGATAAATGATAGCCGGATGAAAAGAGCAGCTGGAGAGATTGATTTTGAGTCACTTGGGTCAGAAAACAGGGGAGACTGAGACCAAACGGGTCATTTTATCTATAAATAATCACCATTACTTTACATGACATTTATTCATCTGTTAGATGAAAAAACCACCTGGAATAAAATGCATTTTTACATCCACTGGAGGAATTTGAGTCGATTTGTTTCAGTGATCATATTTTATAGCAGCACTGCTGTGATATTTGGGAAATATGAGAATGGTGTGATGGTGTGTGACATAGGGAATCCAGAAAACCAACCATCCATTGACTTTCCATGTATCCATCTATCTATTCATTCAGCCGTCCACATACAAGTATTTATGCATCCAGCTAACAATCTATAAATCCATTCTTCTACCCAACTGCCAATTCATATATCCAGCCAACCACCTATAAATCTATCCGCTCACCCATCCATCCACCCATCCATCCATCCATCCATCCATCCATCTAACAACATTTGTCCACCGACCTAGCCAACTATAAGTTCCCATCCATCAGTGCAGCCACCTATAAATACATACATTCTCCCATACAATAATTACATTTTGCATCCACTGATAAATCCACCAAGTCACCTGTCAATCCACCCATCTATACATCCATCCATTTACCCATCCCTCTATCCACTAATTAGTCCATCCCCTCATCAGTGCTTCCATTTGCCAATATATCAAATAAACTGGCCACCAATAAATCCATCCATTCACCAATTCTCAAATTTATCCATATACCAATTACCCATTTAGCCTAAAAATCCATCCATTTACTGTTCCATCCATCCATCATCCATCAATGAATCCATCCATTCATCTATAAATCAATCCATCCATCCATCCATCTATCTACAAACCCATCCAATCTCCCATTCAGCAATCCCTCCAAGCATGTTTCTGCCCAATTATCTACCCAGACAGCCATCTATAAATCCATCCACTCACCCATTTATTATCATTCATCACCTATAAAAACATTCATCCATGCATTAATAAAACCATCTATCCAGCCATCCTTCCAATGATTTGTCCATTCACCTAGCCAATCATTCAATCATCACTCTATCCATCAAACCACCCCTCTTATGAACTAAACATTAATCCATTAACCTATGCATTGGTTCATGTGTCCATCCAGTCACACCTGTTTATTTAAGCATTCCTCCATCTATTCCTCCACCACACACTGAACTATCTGCCCATCTATTTATCATTCATCCAGTCAATTCTCCATCCATTTCTGTGGCCATTTAAGCAAACATACATGCAAACATTCACATGACTCCATCCATCTTTCAGCCCATCAATCCATGCATCATGTATCTGTCTATTCATCACTAGACCACTTGCTCAGTTCTATGGTGCACGGGGTAATTTTACACCAATTATCAGCAGAAAACTTGCGTGCAGTGCTTGCACTGACAGACCCTTTAATAAACTCGTTTTTTCCAAATCCCTGCACCGTCAGTCCCATAATGCAGTGGGGGAAATAGACAACTTCAATTCCCTTTCATCTCTTTCTTCCTCTCACTCTCTTAAGGCATCTGCATTTTAATACTAATGGAAAAGTTTATCCTAGAAAAGGAACCCAAGGCTCTGTTGCATTATGGCAGCAGTCCAGCTCTGTAAATGTTTAAAATTGATTTAATGCTAATCACAGCTATTCATATTTACCCTATTATTCCGTGCAGACAAACCGGGAGGGTGTGTGGGGTGGGGGGGCAGGAAATTGACACAAGTCAAACTGAATGAGTTTGGATGGTTTGGAGAGGAGGTAGACAGTCATCATAACTAATCGTAACTGTTAGTTAATGGGATACTTAGATGCCTGTGTGTGAGACGATAAAACCGTAGAATGACTGTCATTATATTAGGAACAATAACTTGTCCTGACGATGTTAGTACTTACATTCTGGTGATTTAACGGTGTGGGTTTCGCCAGCTCCATCACCAGACCCCCAGCAGCCGTCTTCATCATCACATTCTCCACTAAACACCATGTCTTTGTCTCCGCTGCCCATCTCAAGCTCGTCCACAGTGTCCACATTTGGGATAAGATGTCCCTGTAGGAGCTGGAATACAAAAGGCGATCTAATTTTCAAAATCATCACATCTGACTTGTTTTGTCTGTAATAAATTAAAGTTTAAATGTTGTTGTTTTTTTTGTTTTTTTTGCCAACTTGGCTAATATTGAAAATGGAATGTTTTGTCCAATGAAATGACTAGCTTTGGTTAGCTTTAATGCAGCATTAATTAGCTGTAAATGAAATGCAGGACACTGGGTGAGACACCAAAGGCTGTGTTTAAACAGCAGACTGGTGGAGCATTAATTAGTTCCTGCACAGGTTCAGGGGTAGCAGAGCTGATGGATTATCTGAGGCATGACGGACGGACGGGGGGGGGGGGGTAAATAAATAAATAAATAAATACGAACACACAAAAACATTTGCTTGCATTTTGAGAGGTAAGCGACCCAGGACACTACAATATGAAAGCGCAACAGCGCTTTATCAAGGACTTACTGTCGCTATCTAAATGCTGTATTCAGGAACATCTCCTGGGTCAATGTACAATGATGTTTGGTTAAAAGAACAAACATCTAGCTAGCTAATAATATAACTGTAAAATAATAAAATATTATTAAATATTTTAAATAAAAAAAAAAATTGAAAAATAGTAAATAAAAAATAGAAAAAAAGTTCCGTTTATTTGTCATATGCCTGTCAACACAGGAATAACTGTACAATGAAATGCTTAGAACAAGAAGAGCCAGTCAACTTGTGTGTATGCATATGTGTATATGTACAGTGGTGTGAAAAACTATTTGCCCCCCTCCTGATTTCTTATTCTTTTGCATGTTTGTCACACAAAAATGTTTCTGATCATCAAACACATTTAACTATTAGTCAAAGATAACACAAGTAAACACAAAATGCAGTTTTTAAATGAGGGATTTTATTATTTAGGGAGAAAAAAAATCCAAACCTACATGGCCCTGTGTGAAAAAGTAATTGCCCCCTGAACCTAATAACTGGTTGGGCCACCCTTAGCAGCAATAACTGCAATCAAGCGTTTGCGATAACTTGCAACGAGTCTTTTACAGCGCTCTGGAGTCTCCAGAATAAGTATAGGGCCGTCCCTATGCAAGTGTGGTCTAGTGGCAGGCGCTGTATTTTTGTACACATCAAACTGAGTGTAGGTCTTAAGCTCTTCTGGGCATGTTGTGCTAAGTTGCATCACATTCTTGCTTTTAATCTGTGATGCAGCATATTCCATTCCACAGGTGCCTGGGATCTTGACTGTGGTCTCCACCCTCCCTTTGTACTTTCTCTTGACGAACCTTCCTGAGGTCATATCTGGCAGCTTAGTAGTCATCAAGGTATCAGGAATTGAAGGCAGATTTACCCACGGTTTTTGGTTGGGGTAGAGGCAGAAGGTGAATTTAGGAACAATGTCATCAATGCACTTACTGATATAGCCTATAACAGAGTCCGTGTATTCACTGATGTTGCCATCAGCTGCATCCTCGAACATCTGCCAATCAGTAGTTAAATTATTACTTCTGCATAATTTATTACTTTTGCGGATTTGGCTAACACAAAGCAAAAGTCGGAACACATTGGTCGTACTGCATGGCTTAATGTACTGTATCTAGTCAATAAGACAAATGCAAATTTATATACTTACTTTTACATATTAAGAGATAATTAACGGCCCACTACTGGATATAAACTAAACACTCAGGACGGCGCCATTCATAACTGCTGCACATATTGTATAAAAATGACCCACCTCATAACTCACTGCACTCCCAATAACAAGTTGCACTAATGTATATAACTCTCTCTACTGTAATAACCACAGTATACAATATGTTTCCTCATCCACAACCATTGCACTCATTATACATAACCCTCCTCTGTATATATATATATTCATATAACCCTTTTGTATATAACCCTTTCTGTTTACAGTTACATACAGTGTGCATATGCAACCAATGTATTATAAGTATACAATATCTTCACACTGGCTACACCAAAATCTCTATACATAACAAAATCTCTATAAGAGATCTATACATAACTCTTCCTTTGTATATAATACCTTCCTATTGCACCCACTTATTTGCACTCATTATATTACCTTATACCTTACTGTATAATGTTTACATATGAAAACTTCTTTAGCATGGTATACAATACCTTCCTTACTCTATCACCTGTAATCATTTGCTCATTTGCATCCATTGTAACTAATCTACCTCTCTATATACTATTTAGATATTTAAATTATTCTTATTCTCTATAAACTTGTATATATGCAAAGTATTCTGCACTGAGAAAATGCACTTCTGCTTAGATGCTAACTGTATTTCGTTGCCTTGTACCTACATGTGCAGTGACAAAGTTGAACCTAATCTAATAATTTGGAAGATAATAGCTAAATATATGTAATTTGTTATCTATAAATCGAGCTGGCCATCATGACTGTATGAAAGGGAGTACTACTAGTTACTTTCAGGCTACGGCTCCATCCCAAATCTGTTTATTTCCCTCTCTTTGTACACGTCCTTCACAATAAAGCTGAAGTGTTCATCGCCCGAGGGAACGGAAGAGAAAAATGAGAAAAAGGCCATGATGAAGCATCCCTCTCCGGCCTCGAGCGCCCTACGTTATTCTCAATCACACCTGCACACGCGCGCACACACACACACTTTAAAACAGATTGGTTTGTGTTTGAGCACGGCTGAGGCCTGGAGGGACGCAGGGATTTATCTGCTCTGCTGGACGAAAGACCCATCTTCTCTCTTTCTTATTGCTCTGGCCATCACTTCATCCTCTGAATGGCGTATTTATTTTAGCTTCATCCTCTGAATCACAATTAGTATCAGTGACCCGTCATGGGTTCGTTGCCTCATCGTCTTCAGGCGGTTCAGGGGGATACACACACTACATCCTGAGGCCACAGATGCCCTACATAATAATTAGAAATATTCATACACTTTTATTGAAAAGGTCAATTTTTTATTTTCAAAAATTGAATTACACTTTGCACAAAAGAAAAAAAAGAATTATAATCAGTGCCCTCCAGTGGATACACAATATATAACCAATCAGATTTAGCATAAACATTGCCGCGGTGGTGCTTCTTTTAGAGAAACATGAATTTTTTAGAAGGGTTTCTTGAGTCATAATTAGCATTACAAAGGGATATTTTTAATTATCCATTTTAATTAACACATTTGGCTAACACAAAACAGAGGTCTAAACACATTGGTCTTGATGTATTTGGTCAATAAGTCAAATGCAAAAGAAAAAGCAGAAGAAGACACTTAATTTGAGAGGCGCTACTTTTCAACAGGCAAGGCAGACAAATGCTTGTGGCTCCAGGCCAGTAGGGGGCTCCAAAGGGCTAGCATTCTGAAAATGGAACGATTATTCCGAAGTAAATGCTAACATGCTACATCCAAACATCTGTGAAAAAAGTGTCTCTTGAAACTGACATCGCACTTTCCATCTCAGCTGACTGCCAACAGATGTTATGTTAGCTCGTAGCTATTAGCAAGAACTCCAAACAAGCAAGCTGCCATGTGTCTATTAAGACTGTTTAAGTTCGTAGATCAGCTGTAAAATGAGCAGCATGAACTTAAAAATTTTTTTTTAATTAAATACAACATTAAATATTAAATAAAACGATGCGCCTCAAAAGGTCTGAATGCTTTACGTCCCACGCAAAGGATATTTCATATTAACTGCAGAACCACTCTTTACTCTGAGATGAATGGAATAAAAGGGGAATGAATATAATGATCTAGTCAACTGAACTCACTCCATACTCGAGGCTCAAAGCTGTAAAAATCCCAGAGAATAACAAAGTACAAACATCGCTTTTATTCATCGCACGTCACAGGCGGATGACTGATTTCGATATGCTCCATGTTTCATAAAGTCACAACGTCCCCTCGTGCTGCTTCCTTTGTATTGTAAAACCTAGACACACTAAACTATCATTTGTGCTGAAAGAACCTACTTGGTAGTTAGCTAAAGCAGCTAGTGTATAAACAAACAAAATGTACTAACTATACCTTATGCTAAGCACAACAACGTATTTAACTAAAAGTTTGACAAAAGACGTATATAAAACCTTTATGGCAAGCTATAAAAATACAGGTAATACAGGTAATAATAAAAAAGGTAATAATTAAAATTTGATAATTAACAGTTATACGGGGAAATCCGTTCTTAAATTTACATCTACAAACTACGACGTAAGCCATTACAGGATAAAAATTCTAGCTAAACTAAGTAGTTGCATATCTTGAGAATCTAAACACCATGCATGAAAACAACATGAACAAAGGAATTACGCAAAGTATCAAAATAATGAGCTAAAGAGCAGATCGTTTCTAATTAACATCTAGCTCTTCAGTTAATTACGAGTTAACGTATTAAAAAGAAAAGATAGATACAAGCTATGTAAACATTTTGCTATTGTAGTTGTAGAGTTGTAGCCAAGAATGTTTAGTAGGCATACCATACAAGCTAATAATGATTGACATGCTAGGAGCTAGCTAGGTCTGCTAGCTAACTGGCTAATTAGCAGAAAACAAAAGAAAACATGATTTATTGAGAAGCTACAATAGATGTACAGTATATGCTTGTCTAAAGAAAGCATAACCTTGTGATAGCTGAATTTAGTATTTGTTCAATTAGCAAAGGAGGCATAGCGTAAATAAAAAGGATAGCTGAAATGTCTAGCTTTGACATTACAATTTTATAAATAACCTCAACACACGACTGCTAACTCTCTGCTCCACAAGACTTCTTGAGAGCACCATTGTTGAACGTTATCAGGATGTAGGAAAGAAGAAAAGAAAGAGCGACTGCAAGATAATTGAGGAACGAGAATCAGAGATTAAAAGGCGACAGCGTGAAGCCATCGATCAGGGATTAAACAAAAGCCCTGTCTCGCTTTCTCAAAGCCTTTTTTCTTTGCTGCTCCTGGAAATCTGACTTCTTTTCCTTTCTGGTGCTAACACGGCGTGGCGATGCTAAAGAGTGATAGCGCTGATTATCCCTCGCTCACGCTGTCGTTTATTTCCAGAGTGAAGAGCGCGGAGTGATAACGGCCCCACACTGCCTTTGTGCTTCATGCTAACACTGAGGGACTGAATGAGGTTTTTTTTTTTTCTTTCGGCTGAGTGCTGTATCATTAACACTAGCGCTCTGTAATGTTCCTCACTTACATTACATTAGCAGTTTGGAATTTGTGTTTGCTCTGAGTTTTAGAGTGAGATCATGAACATGGGTTCTGGGAGAGCGGCCCTGTGACCCCGCAACTCCAAGCTGTTTCTAATGCCATTGAAACAGACACACACACACACGCTAAACCAACCGTGTCGTTCCATTAGCAGTTTTTATTAGCGCTGTTTCCGATTCGGGGTTTTCAAACAGCGGTGTAAAGAATGCAGCATAAGCTAAATGCTAATATACAAACTCCGAGAGCTGGAACATTTGATGTTTTGAGGAAAATGGACACTATGTTCACATCAACATCACTAGCGTTTGTGTTTGAGCTCTAGATTTTAGCCTACAGTCGCTATAAAACACTCCTTTTTATTTTATACATTCACAATTAGCCGCTATCTACTGTTTCGATGCTCTGTCTGTTTGTTTGTTTGCTTTTAATTGGGTTTGTCTGTTTGTTTCTCTCTGTCTGAGCTCGGAGCCGAGCAGGCCAGCATTACATCTCTACACTCAGGTCACATCTTGTTGTATTTTTCATGGATTGTGTGTTTAGAGGAAAACAATCGTGCCATTTTGGAGCTCTGCTGCTGATCAGGTCGCAGTTTAAACGACACGCAGGGCACCAAGGGGAAGGCTATGTCAACCTGGGGTGCTATACTCCTTATTACTCAGGAAAGTGCTAGAATGTAGTTTCAAGTCGACTTGTTGAGAGGAATCGCTCCGATCGCCCAAACCCTGATGTATTGTCAGGCCAGAGCTTGCCTTTAACAACTCATGCTAACAACATTCCCCACACCTGGCTATCACAAGCAGAGCATGAGCAGAGCCACAGACACAGAGTGGATGAAAAGAGCGTTATCTATCGGTGCCTGACTGCTTTGCGGTGGAGGAAAAACGGATTTATTGTGAGGCTTGACAGCGTTATTAGCGCCGGTGCTGTGTATAAACCACAGCTTCATTAAGCCCATAATGATAATGCAGGTGCAGCGATCTGTTCATTACTCGGCTTGAAGTTCATCTCAAGTCACAGGAGAAGAGGGGAAAAAAAAGAAAAACACCCCCTCCCAATCACAAGCACACTGATATTTTTACAGCTTTATTTTTAAACAGTTTACCACAGTGCTATGATTATATGAACTTCACAAAGTAGATGGATGAACTAAACTAATGAAACAGTGCTTTACAGTGGCTTGCAAAAGTATTCGGCCCCCTTGAACTTTTCCACATTTTGTCACATTACAGCCACAAACATGAATCAATTTTATTGGAATTCCACGTGAAAGACCAATACAAAGTGGTGTACACGTGAGAAGTGGAACGAAAATCATACATGATTCCAAACATTTTTTACAAATAAATAACTGCAAAGTGGGGTGTGCGTAATTATTCAGCCTCCTTTGGTCTGAGTGCAGCCCATCATTGCCTGATGAGTGCTGATGACTAAATAGAGTGCACCTGTGTGTAATCTAATGTCAGTACAAATACAGCTGCTCTGTGACGGCCTCAGAGGTTGTCTAAGAGAATATTGGGAGCAACAACACCATGAAGTCCAAAGAACACACCAGACAGGTCAGGGATAAAGTTATTGAGAAATTTAAAGCAGGCTTAGGCTACAAAAAGATTTCCAAAGCCTTGAACATCCCACGGAGCCACTGTTCAAGTGATCATTCAGAAATGGAAGGAGTATGGCACAACTGTAAACCTACCAAGACAAGGCCGTCCACCTAAACTCACAGGCCAAACAAGGAGAGCGCTGATCAGAAATGCAGCCAAGAGGCCCATGGTGACTCTGGACGAGCTGCAGAGATCTACAGCTCAGGTGGGGGAATCTGTCCATAGGACAACTATTAGTCGTGCACTGCACAAAGTTGGCCTTTATGGAAGAGTGGCAAGAAGAAAGCCATTGTTAACAGAATACCATAAGAAGTCCCGTTTGCACAGCAAAGAAGAAGCTTGCTCTGGTCAGATGAGACCAAAATGGACCTTTTTGGCCAAAATGCAAAATGCTCTGTGTGGTGGAAAACTAACACTGCACATCACTCTGAACACACCATCCACACTGTCAAATATGGTGGTGGCAGCATCATGCTCTGGGGGTGCTTCTCTTCAGCAGGGACAGGGAAGCTGGTCAGAGTTGATGGGAAGATGGATGGAGCCAAATACAGGGCAATCTTGTAAGAAAACCTCTTGTTCAATCTGCTTCAATCAACCAAGAAATTATACTTACTATACTAGGAACTTTAACGGATCACTTTCAACCCAGACTAAGTCTGAGCTTGATTAAGTGCTCTAAGTATATATAACATAAAGTGAAGCAACCAATCACATGTGTACTGTATGTGTGTGTATATACACTACTTCTCAAAAGTTTTAGATCACTTGCAAGATGGATGGAGTCAAATACAGGGAAATCTTGGGAGAAAACCTCTTGGAGTCTGCAAAAGACTTGAGACTGGGGCGGAGGTTCACCTTCCAGCAGGACAATGACCCTAAACATAAAGCCAGGGCAACGATGGAATGGTTTAAAACAAAACATATCCATGTGTTAGAATGGCCCAGTCAAAGTCCAGATCTAAATTTAATCGAGAATCTGTGGCAAGATCTGAAAACTGCTGTTCACAAACGCTGTCCATCTAATCTGACTGACTTGGAGCTGTTTTGCAAAGAAGAACGGGCAAGGATTTCAGTCTCTAGATGTGCAAAGCTGGTAGAGACATACCCTAAAAGACTGGCAGCTGTAATTGCAGGAAAAGGTGGTTCTACAAAGTATTGACTCAGGGGGCTGAATAATTACGCACACCCCACTTTGCAGTTATTTATTTGTAAAAAATGTTTGGAATCTTGTATGATTTTCGTTCCACTTCTCACGTGTACACCACTTTGTATTGGTCTTTCACCTGGAATTCCAATAAAATTCAATTCAATTCAATTCAATTGATTCATGTTTGTGGCTGTAATGTGACAAAATGTGGAAAAGTTCAAGGGGGCCGAATACTTTTGCAAGCCACTGTATTAGCACCACGTCTGAGGTTACCCTATTCATTCCAGGTAATTCTGTCTCATTTTCACCATCACTTCGCTTTTGCACTAAACAGCTCAGGTCTAACTGCTGAAGCGTATACAATTCCATCATTATGTCACCGCTCATGTTGCTAGCCTCAAACGCTCAGCTATCCAGTATGCTATATTTACTGTATATTAGTGTTTGATACCGTTTCTAACCAAATTCTCTAGCATTATATGTTGTGATTATATGTTGTGACCTTTTCACTGTGGCTATGTGATTCTGTGTACAGGGTTGGGTTTGGTAAAATTTGAGGTAAACGGGCAGTTTTGCTATCATTATAGTAAACAAGATAATTTTACTATAAGTTTCCTATAACAGGCTAAACACCAAACTATCATTAAAGTAAGCAGAATTCTATAAAATATTTTCATTAAGGTTCTCTATAAGTTGCGTTATGGGTCTTTTGGTAAATGTCTGAGGTAAATATTTATAGTTTTATGGATAATCCTGTCCTGTTTTCACGGTTGAACAGACCTTGAACAGGTTACTCTGGCTTTACGTTGTCTATATGAACAACTTTCTTTCCTTGAATTTTATATTCCTTCACCTCTATGCTCCAATTCAGTGAGGGAATCTAAAGTAATCATAAGGTCATGCAACCTTGGGAACATATGTTTGACCTTTCCGTTTCAAGTCAATAGAGAGTTAAGTGTTTTAGGCGGCCATATTGTCAAGCTGCCTAGCAACAACAATCTCATGATTTCACCCATTCAAACAGTAAATGTCTTACATGTTGGAAAATGTCTTGTGTATTGAATGCAGCATTGGGATCAAAGATCATGTGATTGCATAAGTGTGTGTGTCTGTGTCTGAGTGTTTACGCATGTGTTTCTGCTTCATTATTGAACAATGAATAATGGTACAGATGCTAGCAAGGCAGAACGAATAGCAAGCGTGTGTTCAAAATATTCCATAAGATACCAAATGTTATCACAGAGGAGTTTGTGAAGGCGCTATATTCTGATGGACGACTCTCTCTCCCTCTCCCTCTCTCTGTATTTGTGTGTGTCTAGGCTGGAATGAAGTAATCTAAATGCGTTCAGGTTCAGACGGCGTTTTCTTTGTGTGTGCGTGTGTCTGTGTGTTAGAGAAATCCCAGTGTGTCAGAATGATCAATAACCCCATTAACTAGGGGGAAAAAGAGACACACGAACCTGAACACATGCTTTTATGGAGATTCCGGACCATAATGCTTTGCAACAGACCCATAACGCAGCTTATAGAGAACCTTAATGGAAATATTTCATAGAATTCTGCTTACTTTAATACTCGCTTGGTGTTTAGCCTATTATAGTAAACTTATATTGCTTACTATAATGCTAGCAAACTATAACAATACATTATACAGTAACTAGCATGTTTACTATAATGCTAATGCAACCATGGGGGGGGGGGGGGCGCAATCCAGTGTCTTCTTGTGCCAGTCCAAAGTCTGGATAAATGCAGAGGGTTGTGTCAGGAAGGGCATCCGACGTAAAACATTTGCCAAATCAATGATGCGAATCAAAAATATAATTTCCATACCGGATCGGTCGCGGCCCGGGTTAACAACGGCCGCCACTGGTGCTGTTGACTTACAGGGTGCCGGTGGAAATTGGGCTACTGTTGGTCGAAGAAGGAGTGGAGGAAGGCGTGTTCGAAAGCAGAGAGAGAAGAGGAAAGGCAAGAGTTTAGGAGTGAAAGTAGGGACCTTGAATGTTGGGACCGTGACAGGGAAGGGAAGAGATTTGGATTGGTTTGGACATGTTCAGAGGAGAGAGTGTGAATATATCAGTAGAAGGATGCTGAGGTTGGAACTGCCAGGCGGGAGGTCTAGAGGAAGACCAAAGAGGAGATTTATGGATGCAGTGAGAGAGGACATGAAGTTAGTTGGTGTGAGAGAAGAGGATGCAGAGGATAGGGTTAGATGGAGGCAGATGATTCGCTGTGGCGACCCCTGAAAGGGAACAGCCGAAAGACAAAGAAGAAGAAGATGTTTACTATAATGCTAATTTGCCGTTTAGTCTGTATAATGCTAATTTAACAATTTAGCGCACTTATTATAATGCGTGCTTGCTCTTATAAATGTTTATTATAATGCTAGTTTGCTGGCTAGCCTGGTTACTATAATGCTATCTTCCTATTAAACCTGTTTACTATAACACTAGTTTGCTTTTTAGTTACAGTAAGCTTAATTTTATCGTTTAGATTGTTTAGTTGCTTTTTGGTCCATTTACTGTAACATTAGTTCACTGTTTGGCCTTTTCACTTTAATGCTAGTTTGTTGACTGACATGTTTAGTATAAATTATAGCAAAATCTTGCTTTTATGCCAGTTTATTATGAAGCTAGTTTGTTGTATAGATTGCTATTGAGTCAGTTTATTATAGTTTTAGTTTGCTGACCAGTCTGTTCACTATAATGCTGCTGACTGCTTACTATAATACTGTTAAACCTATTTACTATAATGTTAGTTTGCTATGTAGCGTATAAAAGTAAAAGGTTGCTTTTATGTCTGTTTACTATAATACAATACTATAATACATTGGACTAGTTTTCTGTTAAAATTGTTTACTGTAACACTAGATTGCTTTTTTTTCTTTAGTTATAATGCTTGTCTTCTCTTTAAATATTTTGTATCTTAATGTTAGGTTGCTATTTAGTATAAGTCACAGGGGTAGCTCAGTGGTTAAGGCATTGGACTACGGTTCGGAAGATCCCAGGTTCAAACCCCACAACCACCAGGTTCCCACTGTTGGGCCCTTGAGCAAGGCCCTTAACCCTCAACTTCTCAGATATGTAATGAGATAAAAATGTAAGTCGCTCTGGATAAGAGCGTCTGCCAAATGCGTGAATGTAAATGTATAATTTTTACAATGCTAGCTATCTGTTTACCCTGTTTACAATATCGCTAGTGTGCCGTTTAGCTTGTTTCTTATAATGCTATTTTGTGTTTAGTCTATTTAAGGTTTCTTAATATTTAGGTTGCTATTCAATATGTTCAATATGTCTATTTAACCTGTTTACGATAGCGCTAGTTTGCTGCTTGGCATGTTTTAACTACTACAACTCTAGCTTGTGGGTTAGCTTAAACATTCCATCACTGTGGAGTCACTGATGAACTTGAAGGCAGCGACCCGTGGAGTCCACACGAGCCACTGGTCCTGTAGCATGAGGAGATGAAGAGTCACAGGGGATTTTAAAGAGCTCTGTTCAGGTTCTGTAAATCTGAAGAGATGCCCTGCGGTGGGAGGGGTGGGGGATCTGAACAGTGCACACTACAAAGAGATGGAGTTTAACAGGTTTAGTGCAGGGCTTCCTGCTTCTAGATTTAAAAGGATATAGTGAGACTCCTCAGAGATCAATCGCAAATTCTTCAATGATCTGACATTGAGTTCTAGACTATAGTTAAACTGTGCTGAGGAGCTTCTAGTAGGAGGTCAGGGAGGTCAAAGCTGAGGTTGCGGACTTCATACCTCAAAGCAAGGAGCTTAGTTTTCACTATTTTAACGTATTAAATCAAGGTCTTAATCTGACTTAGTGGTTTGCTAACATCAGAAACTGACAGGAATTCAGTACTCTCATAAGGTACTGAGATCCAATGGTTCCTACTGTTTATAGAGTTTAAAAAATAAAATACACTTGGATAACTTGGATATATTGTTAGCATTAGCCTGATGAGCTGCGAGGGAAATATTTTCCAAAATGATCGATCCCGTTTGGTCCCATCCCAGGCGCCACTTCCTGATTAGATGGAAAGGAGTAACACCAGGGAGTAAAATTTAAAAATGAAAAAGACAATAAACACACACACACACACATACACACACACGGTCAGCAATTAGCCATTAAAAACAGATTGATATAAATGGCTTTAGAAGAGCAGCTGTGTGATGCTGATAAGCCTCATTAACATGCGCCTCATTTAGCCTGAAGCTTAACGAAGCGTCCACTAATTAACACACCACTGCTGAGTGCACTACCAAGTGCGCTTTATTTTATATAGACATTCAGGGAAAAAATGGCTCTGTCACAATCGCTAGTTTACTTCGATTCGAGTTCTTACCCAAATGCTCCCGAGTTAGCGTTCTTGCATGATGTCATGATGTTGTAGCCTTTTATATGGCCCCGTCCCAATTAACAAAAAATTTAAGTCTAGTTTAAGGCCTTATTCCCAATGCTAGAACTTATAACTACATAGCGTTGCTAGAATGTTTGACTTGACTAATCAATGTAAGGCTCTGTGAAAAATAATAGAGTCTATTTCTACCAAGTGTACTACAATATAGTTCCAGATCACATCCCAGTGTACTCCATCACTAGTTAGCAAACGTTTCAACAAATATCATACTAATCTTGTATACAACATTGTGATTAGCATCTAGATATACCACTGGAAGGATCAGTGAAGAGTCTCAAACCATCTGCTTTTCAAGCCAATTTATTATTTTTAACATTCAATATCTGTACAGTGTACAATCACATGCTAATTAGATCGCTAGTGAAAATATTAGCATGCATTTTTTTGTGCGTGTGTGTGTGAAATATTCTGGGTAAAGTGTCAACATGGATTTGAAAATGTCAGGAGAGCGTGGTTGTGTATCTGGATGGTTATTTACCTCAAATTTACTGGCCCAATTCATCAACAGGTAAAAATTAAATGTTCATTACAGTGTGTGTGTGTGTGTGTGTGTGTGTGTGTGTGTGTGTGTGTGTGTGTGTGTGCGTTTTAGCGTACGCTCAGGCAGATGCTGCTCTACCCTGACAGCCTCATTTATCAAATTAATGTCAGTTATTTTTGCTAAATTTGTCAGAGAAATGATTAGCGCTGGCTAGGACAGCTAATGCCTCATCCGGTGTAAGCGCTAAATCCAAATGTCTGTGTGTGTGTTTGTGTTTGTGAACATAAATCCTGAGAAAAGTAGTTAATGTGTGTCAAGAGAATTTTCTGGGTTTTTGTTTTTCCTTCTTTCCCTTCTCAACTTTTCCAATTACATAAATAAACCTGTTCCTCCATGTTTATTAGCCTAACGCTGGAATTGATTGCTAGCTAGCATCAACGGTTTAAGGCTCCGTCTTTACACTTAATCTTAAATGTTGACCATTTTATGGCTCTGTACCAAATTGGAATGAATCCCTACTTTCTAGAACAATATATTTATTTTCGCCTAAATAATGGCTTAATAAAATAACCTCGATTAAAGCACTATACCAAACATTACTACCTACTGCTCATGTAGTTGATTCAGGCTAGAACCCTATCACAAGTACAATTTCTGTTCTGACATCAAAGGCTTCCTCCCAAACCATTTCATTTCATATTGCATGTTTCACTCATACTGCTGCTGTCATACCCACAGGCCATATCTTTACCCTTCTATATATAAATTTTTTGCACTTCTCAATTTACAATTAAACTTTGCCCATTCTATTCCATCCCAATATATTTTACCTATTTCATAAATTTATGTATGTATGTATGTATATACGTATGTACAGGTCCTTCTCAAAAAATTAGCATATTGTGATAAAGTTCATTATTTTCTGTAATGTACTGATAAACATTAGACTTTCATATATTTTAGATTCATTACACACAACTGAAGTAGTTCAAGCCTTTTATTGTTTTAATATTGATGATTGTGGCATACAGCTCATGAAAACCTCAAAAAATCTAAAAAAATTTGCATATTTCATCCGACCAATAAAAGAAAAGTGTTTTTAATACAAAACAAAACTTCAAATAATTATGTTCAGTTCTGCACTCAATACTTGGTCGGGAATCCTTTTGCAGATTCTTGTGTCTTGTGTCTCTCAACTTTCTCTTCACAATATCCCACAGATTCTCTATGGGGTTCAGGTCAGGAGAGTTGGCAGGCCAATTGAGCACAGTAATACCATGGTCAGTAAACCATTTACCAGTGGTTTTGGCACTGTGAGCAGGTGCCAGGTCGTGCTGAAAAATGAAATCTTCATCTCCATAAAGCTTTTCAGCAGATGGAAGCATGACGTGCTCCAAAATCTCCTGATAGCTAGCTGCATTGACCCTGCCCTTGATAAAACATAGTGGACCAACACCAGCAGCTGACATGGCACCCCAGACCATCACTGACTGTGGGTACTTGACACTGGACTTCAGGCATTTTGGCATTTCCCTCTCCCCAGTCTTCCTCCAGACTCTGGCACCTTGATTTCCGAATGACATGCAAAATTTGCAACCTGTAGCCCATTTCCTGCACACGCCTGTACACGGTGGCTCTGGATGTTTCTACTCCAGACTCAGTCCACTGCTTCCGCAGGTCCCCCAAGGTCTGGAATCGGTCCTTCTCCACAATCTTCCTCAGGGCCCGGTCACCTCTTCTCGTTGTGCAGCGTTTTCTGCCACACTTTTTCCTTCCCACAGACTTCCCACTGAGGTGCCTTGATACAGCACTCTGGGAACAGCCTATTCGTTCAGAAATGTCTTTCTGTGTCTTACCCTCTTGCTTGAGGGTGTCAATGATGGCCTTCTGAACAGCAGTCAGGTCGGCAGTCTTACCCATGATTGCGGTTTTGAGTAATGAACCAGGCTGGGAGTTTTTAAAAGCCTCAGGAATCTTTTGCAGGTGTTTAGAGTTAATTAGTTGATTCAGATGATTAGGTTAATAGCTCGTTTAGAGAACCTTTTCATGATATGCTAATTTTTTGAGATAGGGATTTTGGGTTTTCATGAGCTGTATGCCACAATCATCAATATTAAAACAATAAAAGGCTTGAACTACTTCAGTTGTGTGTAATGAATCTAAAATATATGAAAGTCTAATGTTTATCAGTACATTACATTAAATAATGAACTTCATCATAATATGCTAATTTTTTGAGAAGGACCTGTATGTATGTATGTATTATTATTATTTTTTTTTTTATTTAGAAAATCTTTATTTTTAATTATTCTTCTAGTTCAATTTCCCTTTTATTTTAGTGAAATCTTTCTATTTTGTTCTATTTATCCATTTTAGGTCACGGCCAGTTGTATAAGCATTTTATTGCGTAACATACTGTGTATGGTTGTGTACGTGACAAATAAAACTTGAATGTGAATTTGTCTCAAAATAGAGTTAATTAGTTTACGTACTTATTAAAACTGTGATATTTTCAGGCTCTGTCCCAAACACAAGACTCCATAAACACTTAATACACTCCTATTCCCCTAGTTTGTGTTCATACTAAAATGTTGGTCCTTTCCCAAATTATTACAGCTTATCCATAGGCACTCTTTCATCCGGTTATGGCTACTTTACGTTTTACTAGACCTGCGGCCGTTTTAAAACTGCATCCCATAATACTCCATCCCATATCGTTTGTAATTAGTTAGTGTTCTTACAGGAAAGTTGGCCTTTTGCGGCTCATCCTAACTCATTCTTTATGACTACTCAGTGTTTTATGATGACTGTGGCCATTTTAAGGCTCTGTCCCAATTCCATAAGTTAATTATTTAGTGTTACTACGTCAGAGAAGGCCATGTCCCGATTTCGGTTCAGCCAACGTTAGATCCCTCTGACAGCTTTGACATATGACACTCTGGATATCCTATTGAATGCTAGGTGATTAAGTGGGCGGATCCTCAACTAAAATGAACCAATCAGTTGCTGAGGATCTTAAAAAAGAAAAGATTCTTAACTAAACATTCTGTTGAACATTGTTTACGTGTTCTGTTTATGTACACTTCATTTCGACACTTGTTTATCATATAAATTAAACAGAAGTTAAATAAAAACAATAGTGTTTAATTAACATCAACAATGGAAACAAACTGCTGACTGTTAACGAGAGCTGTCTCTGCATGTGTGTGTTTGTGTGTAAACCCGTATTGGCAAACTGGTGATAGGAAACAAACAGTCCATCAGCTCCAAGCAGGAACTAAAGAGCAGCACTCAGAGTCAATGTTCACCCGCTGTAACACAACAACGCAGCGGGTTTAGGCTGAATACCGTTCAGTCAGGAAGATCCAAGTCTTTACACACACTGCTTTCATTTGACAGATGATTTTCTGCTGCTGATGCAATCATTCAAAAAAAAGTAAAAAGTAAAATTTGTTTCGAAGTAAATGCAAAACACATAGCAAGAGATGAATTTACTGCTGATAAACTGGAAGGGTTGTACATCCCCGACATACTGAGAGCAGCTGCAAATGAAAGAAGGATAAAAGAAAGAACTTAGAATGGAAGGAAGTACAGTATATGAGTATCTGAACTAAAATTAAGAAAGAAATAAAGTATGAATAAAAGAAGAAAGAAAGAAATTAAGTAAAGATAATAAGGTAAACAATAAAAAATTAGAAATTAATCAGAAAACGGTAAAAAAAAAAAAAAAAAAAAAAAGCATGTAGAAAGTTAGAGGCAGAGGCAGAAGAAAGGAAAAGAATAAAAAGAGGAAAAATAATAAGATAAACAAAGGAAAAATATGAATAAATTAACTAAAAAGAAGCAAGAAGCAAAGGTGGAAAATACATAGAAAATCAGAAAAAAAGTGCCTTAGAGGCCAATAAAAGTACAGTAAGACAGCAGAAAAATTAAGAAATTGATTAAATAGAGGCAGAACAAAGGAAAAAGAAAAAAATGGATAACAATAAAATCAATCAAAAATGCAAACATGAAAAAAAAATTTGAGAAATTAATCAGAGACAAAAAAGCACCTCAATTGACAACACAAAAATTTCAATTAGGAAATGAATGGAACAGAAGCAGACAAAAGAAAGAAAATAAATAATGTAAAAAAAAAGAAAGTAAAAGGAATTAAATTTTAAAAAATAACCAAAAATAAGAATAAATAATAAATAAGTTAAGAAAGAAAGAAAGACACGAAAGAAAAAAAAATCTGAAAAAGAAGAAGAATGAAAGAGTGCATCAAAGAACCAAAAAGAAATCATTAAAATTGGGAAAACAATGGGGCAGGGCTAGAGGGCAGGAGAAAGAATCAATTATTAAGAAGCATGAAAAAGAAAGAAATTGGAAAGAAAGAAAATCAGCGGCTCAAAGCATGAAAAAGAAAGCATTAAAATGGAGAAATTAATGGAGTGGAGACTGAAGACAACAATAAATATAATTAGAAGAAAAAGAAAAAGAAAATAATCCGAAAAATGAAAAACAAACAAAAAATAATAAAGAAATCCATTAGATTAAAAATGGAAAGAATGGAATAAAGAAAGATAAACAGAGGGAAATAACAAAAACAAAGCATTTTTTTTCTATCTATCCAGTTTATTACTATTTATGCGTCGTATTAACAATCCAAATCCATCACTATCCAGCATATGTACTACCGAACTAATCTTCACTGGCTCCTCCCCTTTACTGCCTGTTTACGTCTGAGTGCAAAATACACTGACTGTACAGTATCGCCTTTATATTCTGCAGTATTATCCATGCACTAAATCACTGACCTCCCCGGAGTGAGCAGCCTACTGCATGTAAAGGAGCTAGGGCACTAGGGGAGTGCAGGATATGATAAATGGGATGAGGCTGACCTTTGAATAAGGTTGTGTGTCACCTAGGTTTAATGGAAAGCTTTGAGACACTGACGGGCGTGGCAGAGCCATCACCTCCTTATTTACACACACACACACACACACACATGTTTGGTGTCCTGAGTTAAAGGTCATACTGACATACTCTCTCTCTCTCTCTCTGACACACACACATTTACATACTTAGACTGCTTTTGTCTTTCTCCTGTTTGCTACCAATCTATCTATCTACTTCCTTTCTTTTCTATCTGTCTCTCTGTCTCGCTTTGGCTTTCGTTTAATTCTTGCCCCTGACATCACTAAAATATTCAATACATATTCTTACTTGTTTTGTTTTTTTGAGAACTAACTAACAAAAAGTTGTTCCATGAACTCAGCACTTCCCAGAGGTCAGTGAGGTCACAAGAACTAATTAACAAGTAGGGGGTAGCCATAGGGCACTTTTAAGGGATGAAAACACACTCACACACATACAGTATATACGCGCACACTCTGACGTTACCGCTGTTGACCTCAGACTGGAAACGCATCACTGATTCAGAAAATAATCGTATGATGGGTATGATGGGTAAATAATTCACAGTGAGAAAAAGCACACAGTCTCACTGGAGAAATCCTATGGAACCAAGTCCAAGGCTGTGTCCCAAATCAAATACCAGCACTCTGAAGTGTTCACTAAGGAGTAGCCAAGAAGGTTGGTATATAGGACAGACTTGTAAATTATAATCATCTATCAAGTTCTCTCGAGGGTCAGGGCTATCTCAGGCACACTGCGAGAGTACGAGAGAGAGAGAGAGAACGATCCAGATTCATAACACTTTATGCTAATGAGTGAATTAAATGGAGACCATTAGCATGAACCACTAAGTTCACCTGAGCTCGGTGTCTTCACCCTGAGTATGATGTCATCAACCACACACTTATATGTAACATTTAGATACTGTAATATATCTGCAGCATTAGGAAGATCGCCATTACCCCTACACCCCCAAATCACAGGCAGCCCCAAAATCAACCCCCCACCCCCCAGATTATAAAGTTAAATCACAGGTTACTGGATTAGCTGCCAGATTAGTGAAAAACCTCAGAGATTATAAACATTATTTATGGAATACAGAGTTAACTCCCAGATTATCAAGAACCTCCTAGATTAATAAAAGCCCACCCAATGCCCCCCCCAAATTATAAAAGTAACTAATTGGTGACAGAATTAGCTCCCAGATTAGCAAATTATGCACCAAATTAATGGTTTATCCCACCAATTGTAAAAGTAATTTATATATTTACAGAGTTAGCTCTTCGATTAGCAAAATTACCTCCCAGATTTAAACCACAGAAGTTCATTTATAGGTTCCACAGATTAGGACATTACCTCCAGACCTCACAAATAAATTTCTATATAATGGCATTATCGCACAGATTATGGACCTGGTATAACAATTATAGAGCTAGCATCCTAGGTTGCGAAGTCCTCAAATTATGATGTACAGTCATTTACAGAAGAAGTTATCTAGATAGGTTAATCCAAGATTAATAAATCACATCACATGGCTAAAATTAGTTCCCAGATTATCAGACAACATCCCACGTTAGCAAATTATGTTGATCCCAAGTTAAGGATTTAGTTCTCCTAGAGTTAATTCACAGACTATGGAGTTAGTGCCCAGGTTTTCAAATTGTTCCTTAGGAATTGCTAGCTCCCATTTTATGAAGTTAACTCCCAGATTACAGAGATGCCTCTCAGAGTAGAAAATGAGTAGAGTCACCTCCAAAGTTAAGGAGTTAGGCCCTGGAATGTGGCGTTCAACTCCCAGAGAGAGAGCTTCCAGAGTAGCAAATTACTTTCCAGGTTTCAGGGTTAGCTTTCAGAATATCGAGTTATCGCCCAGATTATGCCGTAAACTCCCAAAAATCAAGTCACTTGCCAGGTTAGAGAATAAATAACTAATAAAAAATGACCTTAAGGAATAAAGGCTAAACTAGTCTGCCCTGGATAAAATAAAAGCCTAGTCTAATCTGAAATACAGTGTGTGTGTGTGAGAGAGAGAGAGAGAGAGAGAGAGTGAGAGAGAGTGAGAGACTAAAATCGACCGTAATGATCCCCCGAATCAGCATTAGCATCAACACATCCTCTGGCTAAGTGCATATGCACGGCCGCATCAGCACAAACACCACAATGAGACAATGGGGCTAAAACAGCATTGATTTAGCCAGAAGCTGAACACAAACACTGAAGATGGACTAGTAAATATGTATTCATCGATCACACACATCCTCGCTGGCTGTTCTGCTCTAAAGACAAATTACACATGCTAATTTCTAACCAGGAAAATCGTTCAAGTCGTCCAAGACGGCGCTTCTGGCCCAGCTAGTTTCATTTAAATCATTTTATACAGCATTCAGCTAGCTAGTTATTTTTGTGGCTTAGACTACTTATGATACATAAGACTTAGTGAGGTTATGAAGTGATAGTAATTAGTAATGTTGGCTAGTATAGCATTGATTGATTTGTTTATATAGTGTAAGCGATTCAATCAACTACTGTATACTGATCCGTTTATACCTGACAGATATCCCGTTCTCTCTGGAATTCTGACACACTTCTCAGCTTTGATTCTTATAGTGAACACCTTTCACTTCATACCTTACCAACACCAACTTGATTGACTCATTCAGCTTTAGTGATTGCCTGATAACTTCATATCTGATTCACTCAGCTGTAATGAACACATGATCGCTTTATACCTGATTCACCCGACTGACTGACTCAGCTCTAGTTATTGTACATAACCGATTCATTCAACTTAAGTGAAAACCTCTGACAACCTCATACCTGATTCACTCGATTGATTCACTGAATATTTTGATGAAGTAATCAGCTTTTAGGTTACCTAATTGGTTCACTGGCTTTTAAAAACATATCTTTATCATCTATACCACTTTATCTTGTACACAGGGTCTTGAGGGCCTGGAGCTTATCCCAGGAGACTTGGCGAATCAAGCGGGATAAACCCTGGATAGGGTACCAATCCATCTCAGGGTACACACATACACACTCACATGCTCATTCACACACTACAGCCAATTAGCCTACTGTGGGAGGAACCCGAGGCACCAGAAAGAACCCCACCAAGCACAGGGAGAACATGCCAACTCCAAACACAGAGATACCAGGCAAGAATCAAACCCGGATCCTGGGGGTGCAAGGCGAGAGTGCAAACCACTAAGCCACCATGCCTACTCAAATTTTTCAGGTCTTACGTAATTTAATCGCTTGACTTCTCTCAGCATTTGATCATGTTGCACAGTATTGATTCACTTCTCTGAACTGATCCCTCAATTGGTTCGTTACCTCTTTGAATTACTTGGAACATCTCAAGATAGAATTGGCAAAGTAATCCAAATAATGGATTCGCTCACATTGACCACCTGACTAGATTATAGCTAACTGATTCATTCATACAGCCTTCTGGCTAATTGATTAATTCTGCTTTATTTATCACCTTAATTGATCACCCAATTCATCCATTTCATATCTGATTGATCACTCTTGTACAATAAGATTCGCTCAGTTGAGTTCCTGTTAACCTGATTTGTTTGTACCTGGTTGATGTGCTTCAGCTTGTCGATCACCTGGTTGATGACAGGATCAGCCTCCTTTACCCGAACTTCTGGGTTTTGTGCCTGGGCTTGTATCCCACTGCCCACAACTCGCTTTGTATAACTGTAGGAAGAGTGACATTTTAGACATACAGCTGAAGCTTTTGCACAGCTATTTACATAATACTGAATTATACCGTATATATGAATATATAACAAAATTATGTAATAGAATGGCACAAACTAAGCATTAAACTAATAAATACTCTCATGTTTGACCATGTATAATAATCATATTACTGCTAGGAATACTTATATAATGCATAGCTTTATAACCATTTGTTTTTATCATAGGACCTAATAATTTACATCATTAAAAAGTTAATATTGCAATTACATAAACAAAATTTTTATTTTTTTTTGTTACATGAAATGAACATTAGAAATGTGACATTAGAAATCTCTACATACTGTAATCTCGAACAAATTTACAGTTCAGTCACAATGTTCATATTGTGGATATAAATCATAATATATTTTTTAAGTTTATCACATAATTGTGAATCACAGTTTATGTCTTTATGCTGCAATTACTAATTTACATATTCACATTGCCATTAAGAATCACAATTTACATGTTAAGTTTGCATTCGTATGAATGGTTTTCACATTGCAACTACAACTCACAATTTCTGTCTTATGATGTGATTATGAATAGCAAATAATGTAATGCTGCAACCGCAAATTTTATGCATTCGTTTATCTTCAACTTATCCAAAATCGCTTCGCGAGGATAGCAGTTCCAGCAGGGAACCCTAAACTTCCCTTTCCCCTGACACCTCAGCTAACTTTTACTGGGGGATCCAGTAAGCCTGTGTGGAGATATAAACGCTCTACCTAGTGCCTGGTTTGCCCCATGACCCCGCCCAGCTGAACACATCAAGAACACCTCATTAAGGAGGCCACTTGTATTTGCGATTTTGTCCTTTCGGCCACGGCCCAAAGCTCATGACCATAGGTGAGTGTAGGAACAAAGGCCCGCCAATAGATTGCCTGTTGGTTCAACTTTTTTGTTACAATGGTGCAATACCACCCCTGCTGCTCCAAGTGTTCAGTCAAACTCATGATTCAATATGCCATCACTTCTAAATAACTCCCCGAGATACTTGATCTCCTTCACTTGGGGCAAAGACTCGCTCCCTACCTGGAGTAGACAATCCATTGGTTTCCTGCTGAGAACTATGGCCACAGATTTCGAGGTACTGATCCTCATCCCTACCATTGGCTGCAAACCTATCCAGGGAGTGCTGCAGTTCACAGACTGATGATGACATCAGGTCAACATCATCACCAAACTGGATGCCCGCTACCATATGGATGCGAAAAGGTAATTTGATGGAAATTAATGGACGTAAAGGATTTGGGTGGTCCTGAGAAGTGATCTCCTTACCCCATACTCCCGTAGTACCTCCCACAGAAAATCCTGCAGAAACCTGATCCATACATATTCTCCAAATCCACAAAACACATGTAGACTGTATGGGCATTTTCCCAAGTACTTGATTGATTGAAGACAAGTACTTGTCTTCAATCAATCGGCCAATCGGTCAAACCCTCCTTTTCAACACCTTAGAGTACACTTTTCCACAGAGGCTGAGTAATGTGATGCCACTATAGTTGGCACACACCCTCTAATTCACCTTTTTGAAGAGGGGAACCACCACCCCAGTCTGTCACTCCTTAGGCATCATCTCCGACTTCCACGGTAAATGTTGAAGAGGCGTGTCAACCAAGACAGCCCCTCAACACCCAGAGCCTTCAGCATTTCTGTATGGATCTTGTCAATTCCTGGGCTTTTCCACCATCAAGTTGTCTGACTACATCATGACTCTCCCAGGGATATCGACGTCAACCCCCTGTCATTCTTCAACTCTGCCTCTGCAGTAGAGGGTGGATTAGTCAGATTCAGGAGTTCCTCAAAGTGCTCTTTACACCAACTGATTACCTTCTCAGTTGAGGTGTAGCAGTATAGCAGTGTCCCATCCCTGCTATACAAAGTGGGGGTGGTTTCACGTTTCCCCCCTCCTGAGGTGCCCGGATGGGTTTCCAGAATCATGTGTGGGAGGAGCTAGGCTTCTCCTAGCACTTCCCACACATGCTGCTTTGCCTCTGCTGCCACTGTGGCTGCCGTTCTAAGTCTGAAGTCCTTTGCGTTGAAGGCCTCTTGGACGGGGCCTGCCCTAGGTGTTCCCAATTCACCGGCACTACTCGTTTGGGCTTACCATGTCTGTTCAGTGGCCTCCCTGCCACTTGACCCAATTTCTCTCTTTACCTGAGTGTAAAGCCTCAGGTCAGATGATCTGACACATGGCCTCAGGTCAGATGATCTGATCACAAAATTGATCAATGACCTTTGGCCTAGGGTGCTATAGTACCAAGTATACTTATGAGCATCCCTATGCTCAAACATGGTATCCATTATGGACAATCCATGACTAGCACAGAAATTCAATAACAAAACACTGCTCGAGTTAGACTGGGGAGCACATTCTTCCCAATCACACCCCTCTAACTCCATCAGTGTCCACATGTGCATTGAAGTCCCTTAGCAGGACTATGGAATCCTCTGCTGGGGCCCGATGCAGGAAGAAGGCTGAATACTCTGAACTGCTGTTTGGTGCATAAGCATAGACACAGTCTGCAGGATTTTCAGAGTTTCCCACTCATGGCCCTCAGCCATAGGGAGACGACCCTCTCATTCACTGGTGTAAACTCCAAAGTCATTGCAGTAGGGAGTAGGGATGCAGAGCCAAGGCTGTGCATACAGGTAAGCCCTACCTGATCTAACTGGTAAGGCTCTACCTCCTGCACAAGCTCTGGCTCATTCCCCCACAGAGAAGTGACGGTCCATGTCCCCAGTGCAAGCCTCTGCTGCCCAGTTCTGGTTCGCTGAGACCCTTTCCCTTCACTGACACTTAAATCACAGCGCACTTGACCCCATTTGTTCCTCTCACAGGTAGTGGGTCCACAGGATGGGCGAGGATGGGTATCTACATTGCTTTATTTGGGCTGTGCCCAGCCAGATCCATGGCAGACCCCACTAACTGGCGCTTGCTGATGGGCGTTTTGTCAAGGCCTTGCTCTAGACATGGGCCCTGGACTTCCTACACGCATTGTCATCTTTCTCCCTCCTCTTTTTTCATGGGGGTCTAGTTCAAACCATTCTTAGTCTGGCCTCTCATCTGAGACCAATTTGCTTGGAGACCCTACCAAGAAGCACATGGCTCCAGACAACACAGCTCCCAGGTACATATGTAAAGGCACACAAACCTCCCTACAATGATAAGGTGATGGTTCTCGGGGAGCACTTTTATGCAATGTTGTGCAATTATGAGCGGGCTTGTTTACAAGGTTCAAACTGAAATTACTAACAATTTATGACTATGTTTGTCACAATTCACACCTGCCATCAAAGCTTTACAACTTTTATGAGAAATTACCAAAAACAATATGTTTTATTATGAGGTTTATATTGCAATCATTTGCACAATTTCTGTTTGTCACAATTACAAATCGCAGCAAACATTGTACAATATTCATATTGCAATTACACATTCTACATTTTCACAATAACGTTTTTGCATTGTATAATGTTGAAGTTAGAAATTTCAATTAATGCGTTTGAGGTGTGATTAGGAATTACAGTTACTGGTTTAGGTTTTTGTTGCCATTACGAATCACAATAAACCAATTAACAAAGTTGACATTGCAAATGTGGTCACAAATACAGGGTGACACAAAAAAACGGGAACTTTTTTACAATAAAACTAGAAAAAATTTTATGGCTAACGCACGCTGTTGCCTGTTCCACTGATCCATGATTACTAAATGTTTACTTGATAAATGTCACTAACCCGCAGTGCTACCACCTGCTAATGGCTACCAATACGCATTTCAAAAATTCCCGTTATTCTGTGTCACCCTGTATAAACCAAAGTTAACATTTATAACATCGAAACTAGAATTTACAGTTTACCTTTTTTACATCACAATTACGATTCATAATGAACACATTTATAATGTTAACACAGATTTTATGTCTACGTTAACAATTTATGTCAATTTTTTGCTACCTTATAAATCACAAATAAATGTATACAAACATTTGTGTGTCAATTATAAATTTCAATTTACATCTTTATATTGATGTCTATTAAATCTATGACATTTTTCTAACTTTTTGATAATGAATTGATTCTTAATCTTTAGATTTTATGGAGTGATTATGAATAAAATAAATGATTAATATATATATATATATATATATATATATATATATTTATTTTTTTTTTTTTTTTTTTTTTTTTTTTTAAAGTTTATGCCTTTACAATGTATGTCAATAACAAAACTATTTACTTCTACAATGCCAGTATTATTTGTATCTGAATTGCAATTTTATTATAGGTATCATGATGGAAATCAGTGCTGAGTGGGCCATCGGTCAAGAATCATCACAAAACCTGTTGCATGTTTTGAATTTACAAAAAGCTTGAATTGCATACTGTACAAATGTATGTCTTAAATGTGGCTGTGTGTGTTTGAGTGTGTGTGTGAAAGAGAGAGAGAGAGAGAGACTATTTAGCCTTCATTCCATACAGAGCAATATCTAAGGGCAATTTTACATAATACAATTAAGCCACTTCATTAACTCTCCCTCCAGGTCGCTCTCCAAGTAGTGAAAGTTCATAAATGAAATGAGACTAACGAGATCTGCGTTCCTGATTATCATGGTAGTGTATATTGTCACACCTACATGCAACATGCCTGTGTTTTAATCCTGACTTACTATCACAGTTAAACCAGCACAGCTGCTTCAGACACAGAGAGATAGAGAAACAAAGAGAGACACAGCAATTCGGTGTCCTTTGGGGACATTACATGAAGCAGAGCGACTGAACATGATGAAAAAGAGAAAAAGCCTGCAGATAAACGAGCGAATGGATAAAAAGACCATTCAATAAAACAGCAGAGCTCTGAGCCGAAACACAGGGATTATACCAGAGGGAGTGTGTGGTGGGGGGGGGGGGGGGAGGGGGGAGAGGCAGTAAGAGAGAAAGAGAGACAGGCTGACGGGAAACAGACAGTGAGACAGGGGATGATATGATACAGAGAGAGAGAGAGAGAGAGAGAGAGAGAGAGAGAGAGAGAGAGAGACGCCAACCTGAATGTGATGGAGGAGGAAAGTGACAGAGGGACAAGAGAGCAAACATGAGAGAGAGAGAGAGAGAGAGAGAGAGAGAGAGAGAGGGGATAGGCAGTGATACAGAGCTAAATGGATGCAGAGATGTAGATACAGAGTGTGATGGGATGGCAGAGAAAAAAGTAAGAGGTAGAGAATGACAGAGATGAGATGAAGTGATGAAGAGACAGAGGGAGGGAAAGAAACATACAGGCAGACAAGGAAAGAAAATATGAACTTTGGGGAAGAAATCAGGCAGAAAAAAGTGGTGAAAAGAAAAAAAAAAAAGCAAAGAAGGACCGGGGGCTAGACTGTGAGAGAGTGAGCAAGAGTGAGAGAGAGAGAAAGGGCAAATCAGGAGAAGAGAAGGAGCAAGAGGGACAGATAGACAGCTCAGAGTCTGGGGAGAGGGGGACAGACAGACAGACAGACAGACAGACAATGAGAGACAGGTCTGGGAGAAGACATGTAGCATCCTGAACCTTTTCAGGTGAACAGATCTTATACCCTTGTTCCCTCGCTCACTGACCTTGGACGGAATGACAAGAAGTAAACAAACTCCTTATACATTAGCACACACACACACGCACACACACACACACAAAGACACACGGCTATAAGAGTCAAGTTGTATCTTCAACACATGATAAGTCTTCTGATAAGTGTATGTATGTGTGTGTGTGTGTGTGTGAGAAAGAGAGAGAGAGAGAGAGAGAAGCACAATACCCTGAAGGGGAAAGTGTGTGTATGTGCGCATCAAGCATTCCAAACATGCGCGCACACACACAGACACACACACACAGACACACACACACACACACCTGTATGAATGATCATTTGTATGAAAGATAACGCAATATTCAACACGCACACACATTTATTATTGCGCATTTTAAAAGTGCTTCATTCAGGATGGAGGATCAACTCCCTAAACCAAGTCTTCATTAACTGCAGTCTTTCCATTTCTTTATTTCTCAAAGTTTCTTTCTTTGTGTTTTGTCCTACATCCTTCTCTGCATCTTTTCTTTGTCCTATTGGCTTTCTTTTCTTCCTTCCTACGTTTTCTGTCTTTTTCTCATCCACCTTCCTTTTGTAACTCATATTCTATCTTCCCCACCTTCTATCTATCTTGCTTTTCTCCTTTCACTTTATTTTTTCCGTCCCTCCTTTACTCTTCGTCTTTTCCTTTACTTTTGTCATTAATCTGTTTGTTTCTTACTCACTTCTTTAATCCCAGGGATCTACAGAAGACTCTCTCACCTCAGTGTGTGTGTGTGTGTGTGTGTGTGTGTGTGTGTTTGACAAGAGCCACCACTTTTGAGGTAAAAATAAACCTGATGCAGATGAGAGCTGTACCAGATGGTGCTGTCGCTTATTGTAGAGCTCAGGGAGACACGAGTGTGAGCACACACACACACACACACACACACACACACACACACAGTGTTACATAATGACAATTTAAATAAATGTATATATGAAAAATATTGTGCATACAGGACAAGAAAAAAAAAAAAGTAAAACGTTCAGTGTGGCTAAACACGTCGCTATCCAGCGATATAGCACAGCTAGCATGTTCCTAATGTGTCGCGCATTGTTTTGTCAAGGTCATTATAAACAAAAACAGAAGATTGTGTCCTACACTAACAACGCGCTACGGCACTAAGGAACTTCCAAAAAAAAAAAGCAAAAAAAAAAGCGCAAGACACCAACGCAGTCAGAATTAGCATCAGGATGCGTGACTCTTCTTTTATTTATTTATTTATTTTTCCCGGGGTTTGTATTTCAGTAGGAGGTGTAATGTTATTACGAGGTCGCACTGAGGTGCGTAAGATGGAGGATTATCAGCATGAGAGACCTTGGCTCTGACTCCTCGCGTTCTGTTTGAACAAAGCTAAGAGCTTTAGCGCCAGCAAACGCTCGGCAGCAGACGGCTAAATCCGGGATTAAAGCCACCAGGTAAACAAAGCGCGAGAGACAAAGACGGGCAGAAAGTTCAGACAGGATGGAGGACAAAACCAGAATAAAACTCACACCTCAAGCTGCCTGAGTGATGCCGAGGAATGAAATGAGTCAGAGTCCTCAAACTGTTACAACAAAACAAAAACAAAAAAAGATAGAACAGGGGTATGGTAAATAAAAAAGGAATCCCAGTTTTAGCTGTATTTAGTGTAAGCATGCTTGCTAATTCTACTGTGGAATATTAGCTCGATGGCTAAGAGTTGTATAAGAGTATATATATATTAGACTACTTTAGTTCTCATTAGACTAGTTGTTGCTATATCCAATACATTGTATTTAGCAATAGCTAGTCTATGTGAGCTAAAGCTAACCAAGTTAGCCAAATAGTAGAAAGAAACATTCTTTAGCTCCAGGACCTGGACAACCATAATTGATGGAAAGATGAATTCTGTCCTCTAGCAAAAAAAACATTATACCAGAGAATGTCTGGCCATCAGTTCGTGACCTCGAATTAAAAGTGCACTTGGGTTATACAGCAGGAAAATTATCCAAAATACACCAGCAAGTCCACATCTAAAATTTTCAAAAGATTTAAGGTTTCGGAGTGGCCCGGTCACAGCTCCTTAAAGTCCCTAGTCGAAGGCTTAAATCCGATTGAGATGACCTTAAACAGTCCGTTCATGCTTAAAAACGCTCCAATGTGGCTAAATTAAAACAATTATGAAAAGAGGGCCACGTCCACAGTGATGTGATGGACACATTGGCAGTTATCGCAAAATGCTTGATTGAAGTTGTTGCTACCAAGCGTGGCACAACCAGTTATTAGGTTTTGGGGGCAATTACTTTTTTAGATAGGGCCGGGTAGCTGACAGCAGTAACCAAGTAGTTTTTTTCTTTCTTTTCTCTAAAGTATCCAAAACAATTAGCCACACAGCTAAAGATGTTATTAACCATGAAGCATTTATCTTTATTTCATTATACCTTTTTTTTTTTTTTTTACATACTGTGTGGAGTTTCCTACTTCAACCCCACACGACATGTGTCCCTTTTCTTTATTACTTTTATATATTTAAGTTATTGTCTTATAGTTAAAGCTCACTCAAACCAAAGCCAGTTAAAAAATAAGAAATTATATATATATATATATATATATATATATATATATATATATATATATATACATACACCACATTCCAAATTATTATGCTTAAGTGTCATAAACATTAAATGTTTGGTTTTTAAATTAAACTCATGGATGGTGTTGTGTCTCAGGGCTCTTTGGATCATTGAAATGAATCTCAGAAACGTGTGATAATTAGTTTGCCAGATGAGCCCAATTAAAGGAAAAGTACTGGAGAAGGTTGTTCCACATTATTAAGCAGAACACAGGTTTCAAGCGAAAAGGATCTCTGCTGCCGAAAAGCATCAAATATTGCAATGCCTTGAACAAGGTATAAAAACATTAGATATTTCATGAAAACTTAAGCGTGATCATCGTACTGTAAAGACATTTGTGCACAGACAGGTTCGTGCAGATAAAGGCAGAATGAGGAAGGTTTCTGCAAGACAAATTCATCGGATTAAGAGAACAGCTGTTGAAATGCCATTACAAAGCAGCAAACAGGTATTTGAAGCTGCTGGTGCCTCTGGAGTCCCGTGAACTTCAAAGTGTAAGATCTTTTAGAGGCTTGCAGTTGTGCAGAAACCTACTATTCGGCCACCTGTAATCAATGCTCACAAGCAGAAACGGCTGCAGTGGGCCCAGGCATACATGAAGACTAATTTTCAAACAGTCTTGTTTACTGAGTGTCGTGCAACCCTGGATGGTCCAGATGGATGGAGTAGTGGATGGTTGGTGGGTGGCCACCATGTCCCAACAAGGCTGCGATGTCAACAAGGAGACATGGGGAGAGAGCTGGTAGGCCCCTGTAGGGTCCCTGAAGGTGTGAAAATGACCTCTGCAAAGTATGTTGACTGACCACTTTCTTCCATGGTACAAAAAGAAGAACTGTGCCTTCCGTAGCAAAATCATCTTCATGCACGACCATCCTCCCCTGACCTCAAACCCATTGAGAACCTTTGGAGCATCCTCAAGCAAAAGATCTATGAGGGTGGGAGGCGGTTTGATTCAAAACAGCAGCTCTGGGAGGCTACTCTGACATCCTGCAAAGAAATTCAAGCAGAAACTGTCCAAAAACTGACAAGTTCAATGGATGCCAGAATTGTGAAAGTGATATCAAAGAAGGGGTCCTATGTTAAGATGTAACATGTCCTGTTAGGATGTTTTTGATTTAAATAGCTTTTGATTTCAGTAAATATGACCTCCTAATGCTGCAAATTCAACAACAGCCTATTTTCAGTTCCTTACAACCTATAAAATGTTTTAACTCTGTTGTGCATAATAATTTGGAACAGTGCATTTTCAGTTGTTGTTTTTTTTTAAATAAATATTGTTATCATTTGGAGGTTTGTTCAATAAAATTCAAATTATACCATAATAGTTGATGACTATAGTTGATTTGCATTGACTAATTATGAAAATCAGAGAAAGATATCATTTGGAACGCAGTGTATATAAAGCATTATTTTCATTCACTGTATTTTCTTGTTCCTTATTTTCAAATTAATCCTGATATAGTACAGTACATCAACTAGCAAACGATTAGTAGTACATATACTTTTTTTTACACTAGTACACTTTTTCTTTGTTGTTGTTAGTAAATTTAGAATACTAAAATAACTTGTGACACATTTACCAACACTCCTGCAACAAGTGTGTGTGTGTGTGTGTGTATAACGGTTTACCCTGAACCCAAGCACAACGCATGACAAAAACACAGAGCCGTCAATCAGTCATAGCATGCGCTCCAGCGCTAGCCTCACACTAAGCCTGATAAATGTAATTTACACTCTTACATGCAAGTCGACTAGATGGGCAACGGGTGCTAGGTGGTGCGGTATGAGCACTGCAGGAGGTGTAAGAGGCAGTCAGGCTTCATAAACCTGCTTCATGTCCTGATCGATAACTCATGAAACATTGATCAAAGTGTGTGCGTGGCTAGAAGCAAGCCATGTTAGCTATCTGTTATACTAATACTACTACTGAATGCTAAACATTAAGCTGACTAGCTAATACCCAAGGTTATCTATCTTAGTGTTACAATAATAGCAATCTATAATGAAAGAATAATACTGAATCCCATTTCTATTTTCTACCCCTTCCCCTACCCCTTGCCCCTTCCCCTTGTCCCTTGAAACGAAGTAGAAAGGGGAAGGGTTTAAATTTTTCCCCTAAGAAATGGGACACCACTACAACACTGTTATACGACATCATACGTTGTCACTGGTTCCTAATATTACGTTAAAGGACATGCGCCGATGTTTATCACACATTGCAATAAGAGAGAGATTACTCACTCCCAAAGTTTTTTTGCGCCATATTTCATCCCTATACATAATATAAATTATAAAAAATATATAAAAATAAAATATATATTTGTAATATCGTGCAATCGGTGCTAGCCGCTAGCAAACTTTAGCGATTTTTTTGCAAACATTTCTTTACAGAACATCACCATAAACACAAACACAAGACTAGAGGTAATATACATATAATGAAAACTTGTCATAAAAATCTTTATTTATGGCAAAAATTTACATTTATGGGTCTGTTTGCTCGAGTGAGCAGCCATGTTGAAAATTTCGCTTAGCCCTTCGTTTGAAGTGAGGTCCTGAAAAATCTTCGTTTGGAGGGCTATCTGGCCCTTCCCCCTCCCCCTCCAACCAAAAGAGAAATGAGACACCCCTACCCCTTCACGTGAACGTGCCAAACGGAGGGGTAGGGCTATGTGAAGGGGTAAGGGGTAGAAATGGGATTCAGCCTAAATCTTGTATGAATTTATGGTGCTTGCTAATATTTTTTAGCAAAACTTTTTTTGTTTAAAATTTGTTACTGTATTGTGGAATTTTCCATTTGAAACTTAATTACCTTTGTTTAAAAAATATTAAAGGTGGGACTACAGTCAACGAGTCATTAATGTTAAACAGGAAGTCTGAAAGTTATATGCTTTTTGCTACATAACATTTAGCTAAATCCCCCAATGCTACATGCTAGCTACATATAAATCCCCTATAATGTATTTGTAATAAGCTTTAATCTTTCATCTCCACTTAATAAATAATGCATTTACCTTAAAAATAGCAGCTGCTACTATGCCCTATAGCTTTAAATCAGGCTTTTTTAAAAACACCACAGTAAGGTGGATATAAATATTGTACATTTGTTGAGCTTTTTTTTTTTTTTTTTTTTTACACAGTACGCTAACAGATTGCAGGGTCTGTATGACGGCAGGTCGTAAATAATCCTCAGTACCAGCAAGGCAGACGGCGTACGACACACAAGCGGCATTTTCGAGCGATTTATGTCTTCCAAAAGTGCAATTCTCTCATATCTGTGGTCAGAGAGTGAACCGAGACTAATAAATAATAAATAATAATAAAAGCCCAGCTCTCTCACATCCACACAAAGAGAAAGAGAGAAAGAGAGGGACTTATCAGTCAGACAACACTCCTTTGCTGCACAAATCTCTATATCGCTGTCAATCTATCAGGTAATTTTCCACAATTCCCTACGCAGTCAGAAATACACCTTTAATATATGGCGGCCATAACGCAGCCCTGCACGGGAGGAGCGTCTAGGTTAGCACAACTCCCTCGGGATCCGACCGGAGGAAATTGGATCATGTTTTGCCACCTTGGTTTCGTTTCCCGCCACCTCAAAGTGAAGGGAGTTAATTTGTCTTTATATCACGTAAAACTCCTAACACGCCTTTACAGGTTAAATACAACGTACGAAGCAGTATACATAAGGCTAAACGCTAGCTAACGAGTCGTTATAACAGATTGTGTAACGGCAGAGACAAGACAGAATTATCCAGAAATGTTATCTTTTTTAATCTATTTTTGGCTAACTAGCTAGCTAACATTAGCATAATATAATATAATATAATATAAGTGAACCTCGCGTCTCATTATAAGCCTGGTGAAGGCAGAGGCTTATCCAGCTAGCTAGCATGTAGCCAAAGGTGTAAGTCTATTACAAAAATCAAGACAACAGAAATTTGCTGGTGGTTAATATAGCTAATCAAATTTACAACAGGAACAAATAACCCATAAGGCATCGCAACCAACGTACAGATTACCGCTCGTTTCTCATAAAAATATTAAATGAACATGAACACGTACAGGTTAATGTTTTAGGATAATAACTACAATATTCACTAAGCTAGCTAATGAAGAATTGCTAACTATTGTTCTCCTTCAAGGACTAACGACCAAGATGACGGGTAAAGTTAATACCCCTATCTCACCTATGCGGTTTAACTCAACATGTTTAATTTTTCGCGCGGAAAGATGGAAACATACTCACGGTGCCAAAACTAGCGGTGATGAACTGTCATGATGAACTGTACTTACAGCCAACGCACGAAACCGCGTAGTCGAGATAGGGGTGCAAGCTTTTGTGTGACTGAGATGAATAGCTAAGTTTACTAGCAAGCTAGTTAACATCACATTAACTGCTGCAGGTAAATACAAAAAAGCGACATCATGAATGTTGTTATTTTTGTTGTTGTTTTTTTTTCTGAATGATTCCTTTCAAGAAAAATAATGGGGTAAGGCATCTGCTCCACTAGCCATGGGTGCCAGCAGTAGCACAGCAGTCATAAATAAGGCATAGCAGGCACAGATTTCCAGATGTGAAGAGGGAACACATGTTACGCTGAGAAAACAGCAGGCAGTCGAGCTCCAGCTGCTGGGAATGAATTTTAAATAAGAGCTCTTCAAGGGCCTGAAGATCTGTCTGTCTGTCTGTCTGCCTGTATGTCTGTCTGTAAACCGTCTCACCCCCCCCCCTTCCCCAAAATAAAATGGATCCTTCCATCACATCATTACAGTGTTATATATATTCATATTGGTAGTTTAATACAGCTTGCTGTATACATACCGTGGCTTTCATTTCATTCATGCAGATGAGGTTTATGTGGCCTACATAGTGAATAAGTTTGGAACTAAGTCCACAGTGTGACGAGGTTCATGCAACCAATGTAGAGACTAAGGTGTGCAGTATGGAACATGTCCACAGTGGACTGATGAGGTTCATGTGGCTTGCATAGAGAATAAGATGTGTAGTTGGAGACACATCCACAATGACTGATAAGGTTCTTGTGGCCTACGTAGAGAATAATGTGTCCTCTGTGGACTGATGAGGTTTGTGTCTCCTACATACTGTAGAGAATAAGGTGTTTAGTTTGGGATATATCCAGATCAGACTAATGCGGTTCAAGTGGCCTACAATGAAAATAATGTGTGTAGTTTGGGACACGTTCACAGTGAACTGATGAGATTTCGGCATTCTACACAAAGAATAAGGTGCGGAGTTTGAGAAACATCCTCAGTAGATTGATGACGATGTTGATTAAATCGTGATGTTCTTTCCTCTTCTGAATACTTTATGTTTTCACTTTGCCCATGATTATTTCATAATTTATTATTGCTATTAAACTCCTTAATTACTACAACAGTCGTTGACCTCATGCATTAGCTATAGATCAAGATGAAATCCTACTGTTCTTTCCTGCGCTTTCAAAATCGCAATTAATTTTGCACTTTTATCTGTAGCCATGATATAATTTAGTAAATTGCCTTGCAGGTGTAATCAGAGGGGGGGAGGGAATGGGGGGGGAGGAGGAGTTCTCGCAATTACGCTAACCGTATTACCATAGTCTGCTGCCACCATCAGGCAACATGCAGGCCTCTTGAATGAGCTTGCATCTAAGTAGATCCCTCATGTCTAGCTCTGACATATTAGCTCCCACGCTAAGATCTGCTTCAGAATCAGTTTCACAGCCCACTGCCCTATCACTTTGGACGTATCCCAAACCACACATCCTATTCACTAGATAGTCACATAAACATTATCGAACGTAGCTAGAGCGTGTCAACCTTAACACAAACACGAAAAAGTTTTTTTTTTTTGTTCTCTATCACGAGTAAAAGACATTAAAGATATAAATTGTTATAAATCCAATTGCCACGTAATGACCAGCATCCAAAAGCCATGATGTCACCATGGAAACGTGATGAGATGAGCCTCCCTAAGAAGAGAACGACTTGCCCTCTTCACCACCGTGGAAACACTGCCTGTTTTTCCCCACACACACTACTCTGTTATGCATTTGATCGCCGCCACCTCCACGTTTATTCAAATTTATGCCAGCGCTGCTCAATAAAGACTTCTATATTTTTCATAACAGGTGGAAGTCAGATGTGTGTGTGTGTGTGTGTGTATATATAGAAAACATTCCACCAGTCAATCTATTGGTTAAAATTGTATAAAGTTAAAAACCTACAGTTCCACTATCACTTGAGAATGGAGTCTCCCTAGTCTCCCAAGATAACCACTTCACACACTTCAGCACAAAAAAGAGGGGGGAGAAATTAAAAGCTGTAGTTGTCTCTCTGTCTGTCATTCTTTGCTATATTTTTCATGATTATCATAATAACGATAATGCTAGGCAAGTTACAGATTCGCACTCCATCTCTACACCTTCAACTTGGCTTTTAAAGCTTCAGTTCACAGGGTTAATTGTTCTAAGAGGTTTTTAGCTTCGACCTCAGATGGCTCACGCTCTTCAGTATCAGAGTTTCAGATCGCCAGGAGATCAAACACAAGCGTCGCCGAGCGTGTCCAATCATTTCTCCACCCTCTCCGAGATCACAAGATGATGTTCCCTGAAAACCTGCTGTGTGAACTTTCAAGAATAAAGAGATGGTAAAGCAACTCCACCAACCTGTGACACTCAACAAAGGCACACAATCAAACAACCACCTGTATGAGAAAAAAAAAAAAAAAAGCAACAACCCAGTGGTGTCCAAGAACTGGGAAATATCCTAGGTTTAAGCAGTCTGGTGCTCTGGGCAGTTTTGTGGCTGTGCTTTACTGGATCTTATTCCTCGCTGCCTGATTGTGTTAACGTCAACACTTTTGCCCTGGTATGTCGAATCAACTTAACTTTACATTTCAGTAGCAATGTTCTTCTTCAAGCTAACAATCCACAGGAATAACAGCTAGGCATTTATCTTAACAGCAGTTTTACTAACCTCTGTAGTGTCAGTTAGTTACTTCACAGACACAATGGATACAAGCTAGGTAGCTATAACGGCTAATGACTGTATTGATCTCAGCATTAATTAAGCTCAGTGGACCACAAAGGACAATAGTATTGCAAAAATGGAAACTTTGTACCGAAAACATGCTAAAACTAAGTGACATGGGAGACACAAGGCTTATAAAGGCTACAAGGCTCCTTAAAGGGACTCAAACTTTACACAGCTTATATAAAGGCCTATAACTTAAATGGGAAACACAACTGTGCCACAATGTATACGTTTCTGTTCCTTTTATGTCCTTGCTCAGGTTTTCCTCCTTGTCTTTTTATTCCCATAGCCTAGCCTTGGGCATTGTTTGTATGTCAATGGGTCCTTTGCACAGACAAGTCTAGAACCTGTCTGTGTCCGATTTTTCTTTTACAAAACATGAACACCCAGGTTGTCTTTAGGTGAGCAGAACTTGGGCTCCTGATTCTTCAATTATCCATACTTTGATGGATACCCAAAAAGATTTACAGCAACAAGACTTATGGGCAAGTTGGCCAATAAAGCACATGACCTTTAAGGAGATTCAAACCTCATAGGGAGCATAAACTTTATAGGTGAGATTACTTTTACAGGACATGCCGCACTTAGTGTAAAGACAACTCTTAACGGGGTAAAATTCTTACTGGGGAGGCAACTCGTTCAGTGGATACAAGACAAACCTTGTAATGGATATGACCCTTTAAAGAGGCACAACCCTTACAGGAGACAACTGATAAAGCTTTGCTACTATTATTGCTTCACACTTCATTCCTAGCTCCACAGGTCTTTGGACACAACACAATTTTTGACATTTTTTTCCCTGTACAGATTTCATGGAAATATGAGGCCTGTTCCCTCTTTATTGACAATTTAAAGGGATAAAAGGTCTGAAGTTGACTAGAAGTGTTGGATTTGTACTCAGGTGTTCATGGGAATTTTCAATATGCAGCCCAAAGAGGTCTACCAGTGAGATTAAAGACGATTAACGAGCGCCAAGCGGCGCGGTGGTGTAGTGGTTAGCACTGTCGCCTTGCACCTCCAGGGTCTGGGTTCGATTCCCCGGCCAGCTCGATTCCCGTCTCTGCGTGCATGGAGTTTGCATGTTCTCCCCGTGCTTGGTGGGTTTCCTCCGGGTACTCCGGTTTCCTCCCACAGTCCAAAGATATGCAGGTTAGGCTAATTGGCGTTCCCAAATTGCCCGTAGTGTGTGATTGGGTGTGTGAGTGTGTATGTGTGTGTGTGCCCTGCGATGGATTGGCACCCTGTCCAGGGTGTACCCCGCCTAGTGCCCGAAGTCTCCTGGGATAGGCTCCAGGTCCCCCGTGACCCTGAACACAGGATTAAGCGGTATAGAAAATGAATGAATGAATGAATAACAAGCGCCAAATCCATTGTTTAGAAGAAGAAATGCACTACAGAACTCAGGATAGAACTGAGGTTGGGACTGTTGATAAAAGCAGCAGGATGAATCTGCTCAGATTTAGTCCAAGGATGCAAAACTCACATCTTCACAGTACAGATTGATAATGGACCAAAAATAAAGAAATAAAAACATACCATTAAAGCAACCCAATGCTTCCTAAGGTAAAGAGGTGGAAAGGGCCAAGTCAGTCACCAGACCTCAACCCAGGTGAGCTGCTTGTTTACTTAATGAAAGCAGAAAGATTCACAATCAAGCAGCTACTGAATACTGAAGTAAATATCTCAAGAGGGGAACCTCAGCATGATGGCTTCCATATTTCAGATTTTTCTTTCAGCAATGGGGGGCACATATATTAACGTATTCTTGGATACAACTCCACGTCAAACTTGCAGTCAAAGCTGAAAGTAGTGGCACTAAAACAAAGTGTACTTTTACCTCACATACTTTTCAGAGAACATCTGCTGGGACCAGAAGGTGTAATTTGCTGATGAGGGGGACTTCTAACACTTTTTCCTGCCCCAGTGCGCTTTATGAACTTGGTTAGCCCAGGTGAAGTGAGATGCTTAGCATTCAGAACACGTCCGTTAAAAACCAGATGTAATTTTCCGCCGGCTAGCTTGGGTTAGTGTGTCAAAACACTATTTAGAGGCAGCGGCATGTAATTTAAGACACAACCTTTCCAGATGGTTCTCTTTATCTGTACAGCAATTTCTCCACTTTCTTCCTTTAAACAAATGTCTTTTCTATATTAATGTCTGTTGTTTTTATTATTTCCAGCAGGTTCCTTGCGGTTTTTCATGTGCACTACACCTAGGTGAAGTGAGCCGATTAGCATTCAGAGTGCATACATTAAAAAGAGGCTGTAATTTTCCACTGGCTAGCTCAGCCCAGAGCTAATGAAGCCGAGCGGCAGTTCCTCACGCTGGACTCGAACCAGGACGGCTCTAATTAAACATCCTCTTGGAGACAGAACAGAAGAGCGGAACGTTTTAGAGCGCGGTGCACCGGGAGGAGTGAGATACTGAACTTTAAAAAAAAAAAAAAAAAAAAAAAAAAAAGACATATATCTGCACTTTTTGAACTGTGGGTTAAGGAGGACTACAGATTTCATACAGCAGCTATAATCCATCTTTATCACATTGTACATTTATAATATGCCTATTGTACTCTACTAGTCTATTTAAAATCCACTCCAGAATTATTGGCATCCTTCATGAGAATGATTTGTTTATTTATTTACTTAGATTTTTCCTTTACCTTCTCCCCCCCCCAAATTAATCAACCTGTTCTCTAAATTTTTTATTCACCTTCATGAGAATGAAATCTTTGCTGCAATACACTCCATTTGGAGTCTTGATCTACAGATATGCCTTAAGCTTTAACCTCCTGGCAGAGGTAAACAGGGATTAGGTTTATATACCATGGTGCTTTGAAATAGGCGGCGCGCTGGTGTAGTGGTTAGCGCTGTCGCCTTGCACCTCCAGGGTCTGGGTTCGATTCCCGTCTCTGTGTGCATGGAGTTTGCATGTTCTCCCCGTGCTTGGTGGGTTTCCTCCGGGTACTCCAGTTTCCTCCCACAGTCCAAAGATATGCAGGTTAGGCTAATTGGCGTTCCTAAATTGCCCGTAGTGTGTGATTTGGTGCGTGAGTGTGTATGTGTGTGTGCCCTGCGATGGATTGGCACCCTGTCCAGGGTGTACCCCGCCTAGTGCCCGAAGTCTCCTGGGATAGGCTCCAGGTCCCCCGCGACCCTGAACACAGGATTAAGGGGTATAGAAGATGAATGAATGAATGAATGGTCCTTTGAAATAATTATGCCATTAATCTTCATGAGGGCCACAAAACATCACTGGCATTTTATTAAACATTAAATGTTCAAACATTAAATGTTCATATTTTCCCTCCAAATATAAACTTACACAGGTCTTAAATGAAGAGCCTGCTGTTAGCTCATTTTTACAATTTTGTAACCACATTGGACAACATTTTAAAACAATGGTCACTTGGATGTCTCTTGTCTTCCTTCTTACTTCCTATAGCAATGTTTCTTATACAGTTATTGAGTATTGGGTGCCAATACTTTTGCCATCATTTGCTATCCTCTCGCTTATAATTCAAGCAGATTTTCTGCCCAGTCCTTTTCCTTTCTTTTTTTTTTTTTATCGTCCATTGTAGGTGTGTGTGTGTGTGTGTGTGTGTGTGTGAGAGCTCTGAACTTTGAGCCGAGCATCTCGTTCATCTCGGCCGTCACACAAAGGGCAGCGTGTGAGAGAGCGAGAGACCCACCTTCTGCTGTTCTTAAATAAAGGAATAAACAGACAAAAAGGACACTGCGTAAATGTGCGTCTCACCATGCGCAAGTTTAATGAGCTAACGTTCGTGCACGGTGGAGGTGGAGATCACAGACAAACAGCTGTTAGCTCGTCAGCGAGAACGCAGGCTAAATTAACCTGCTGCGTTACCGCCGCTCGCTGATTTACTGAAGAAAATCACACAGCCAAATGACTCACACACCCCCGATATGCTCAACGCTAAAATACAGCTTCGACGTGTAAGCAGTAGCCTTCAAATGCTTGCGATCTGACAATGAAAGACAGCGAGTGTTAATGCTCTACCTCGTGTCTTGGTACTCTCCATCTGTTTAGCTCTCTAACCACATATCCACCTCATAGGAGAAGACTGGGCACAAGAGAACATCTAGCAAGCTCCAAGCTATTGGAGACCACCAGAACATGTTTTTTTGGGTAGTTTTCTTGCCTTTCCTGGTTCGGGTCCATAACTCCAGGGTTACGAAGCCCAGCCCCTTTGATCCAACACTATACTGTCGTCTCTATTCTTCTGATGAATGCAGGACATGTCTATGTCTTGAGAGCTTATTACGCCATTCGAGCAGCCAGTGCTGAAGTCACTGAAGACTTACGGCATAATGAATACCCAGCGGTGATGAAACTGTGCCAAGAGCTTGCGCTTCAAGTACCTTCCTCCACACCATATGCCTGGGTGCCAGGGATGAACGTCTACCTGAGGAACATGAGGCAACTCAGAAACAAAGAAGAAGGAGGGATCCAAGGCACAGCCAAAGGCGAAGCTCTGAGAGAAGGTTTCTGTGCTGAGGGGTTCTCTAGAGGTACTCATTCATAATTCTGTTTCATTAAACTCTGATGTCTTTAATGGTTCAAGGTTAAATCTAGTCCTGACTACTTTATCAATCTATCTGAACATCTACATCTTTGTTTTCTACATGTTCTCCTGACGTCCCCACTGCCTGCACCTTCACATAATATGCTTTGGGAAATTTCTCAAACTCAAACATCTGCCTATTTGCCCTCTCCAGGAAAGGCAGATGAACTGGGTTCACCAAGACACACTGATCAAATTAGAACGACGCCATCTGATGGTGAACCATGGCCAGGACGCTGCACTGACCTCCCCATATTCAGTCCCACTGCCAGGGTTTCTATAACACATCCGCGGCAATGCGGCCCTTTTTTCATTTCTGTCTCTTTATGCTCTGCTGCCATCTTCTTTATTTATTTTTGTTTATTACTTTTCTTTCTTTCCATCTGACTACGTGTCTATCTCTCCGTCTGTCTGTCATATGGAAAGAAAGCCAATTTAAAAAAAAGGAGAGAGAGAGAGAGACAGGTCCAAAGGGTCATACCCAGGACATTAGATACAAACCGGCAGCTGCAGTCTCATTGATTCACAGAGAAAACACACCCCAAACACACACACACACACACACCTTCAGCTGCTGTGTCCTAATCCAGAGGCGCAGTGCTCATTCATCTTTACACTCTGGAGGATGAGCAGGGTGCAGGAACGCATTAACCCTAATAAACAAGGGAAAAGCCTAGAAAACCTACATAGGAACCCTAAACACACACACGCATGGACTACTGAATCTAAAATAAACACACACACACACACTCTTGTAAGAATTCTACTCTGCCTACATGGTGGGTTTCCATACAAAGTTCACTAAAGGCGTAATCTATCCATCAAGACAAGAGTGTCCCAAATCACACAGTCATACAGCAGAATGGGGGAAAAAAAACAACTGTACACCGTCAGAAGTTAATACACTGCCTGGCAAGATTCCATTAAATCACAATGTGGTGTGAAAATGATTCCTCATGCTCCCAGAACCACTCTTTCACAACGGAGTCCTGGAACATATGCTCCGTGCCATCAGGGAAGAAAACCTCCATAGGTGTGATAACATTCAGGTCGTCAGCTGACTTCATTTTATTGCCACGACCCATTGCTGATCCTAGACCTGACCAAACTTGCACAGTGGACACGCCCATTGCTCTGGACTAGGCTCCATCTGAACCTAATCTGAAGACCACATGACTGTTTTCCAAGAATTTAAGACTTCTTTTGTTTCCTGCTTAATCTCAGTAACAAATAATTTTCGAATGGCTGCACAGCTGTTTAGTCCCGAGTTCTCGTCACATTGAGTGTGTGTGTGTGTGTGTGTGTATGGAAATTCTCTTACTTTCTCTATTAAACATACAGTAGCTCTGGTTTTTACTATTGATTCTTTGATGATGTACATTACTACAAGCACTAACCTTCCAGACGTTGCAGAGCTCTTAACCCATTTCCAGTCATTTCAAATCTTCTTAGTTGTTGCCTTCGCTTGATATTCTTTAGGAATATTGTAAATATATATAAAACGTGGAGGCGGCGCGGTGGCGTAGTGGTTAGCGCTGTCGCCTTGCACCTCCAGGGTCTGGGTTCGATTCCCCGGCCAGGCTCGATTCCCGTCTCTGTGTGCATGGAGTTTGCATGTTCTCCCCGTGCTTGGTGGGTTTCCTCCGGGTACTCCGGTTTCCTCCCACAGTCCAAAGATATGCAGGTTAGGCTAATTGGCGTTCCTAAAATTGCTCGTAGTGTGTGATTGGGTGTGTGAGTGTGTGTGTGCCCTGCGATGGATTGGCACCCTGTCCAGGGTGTACCCCGCCTAGTGCCCGAAGTCTCCTGGGATAGGCTCCAGGTCCCCCGCGACCCTGAACACAGGATTAAGCGGTATAGAAAATGAATATATAAAACGCATCATTATGGTAGAACAACGGAGAACTGGCAACAGTGGCCTATTTTCCTGCACTTTGAGATGCTGCCATGCAAGGACAGAGACGCTTGTCAAATACCGTTACCCTTGTTCCCTTACTCCATCATCCACCCTCATCCTCGATCCATCCTTCATTGTCCTTTATCCCCTTAAATATCTGTTTATTTCCCTTGCTTCCTTGCAATCTCCTTGCTCTCTTTTCCCTCCCACTCCTCCTTGTCCCCTTGTTTTGCTGCTCCATGCTCCCTTGATCCATTTCCTTTTCTGTTTCACTCCTTCGTCCGCCTCCTTGCACATTTGTCTGCTTTTTTGTCTCCTCACTCCCTCATCCCCTTGACTTCTCGCAGTGCTCCCTTATCCCTGCATCCCTTTGCTATCACGATTATCTTCACCTCATCACCTTTTCACCATTTATTGCATGAACTTTAACCTAGCGCCCGTCTTGTTGCTTCCTGATCTACTTCTCTCATCCATCTCATGCTCTTTTGCTCCTGTGCTCGTTTTAGTTCATCCTTGTGACTGTGTCCTCTTCTGCCAGACTGCTTGGAGAGTCGTATTATTATAGTGGAGTTAATGTGTTAATATTCCAGCAGCAGCACATTCAATTGCAAAGACACACAATTACAGTGTGTGTGTGTGTGTGTGTTGGGCAGCCCTCAGCTGTGCCCTCATGTCTGCAGGTCAAAGTGACAGCATTTAATTTGAGTTTGATGTTTTGCATGCGCAACACCAACACTTGTCTGCGTGTGTGTGTGTGTGTGTGTGGGCGCACCATTGTGCATCTGTGTGTGTGTTGAACTGATAACACACAAATGGCTTATTTGATCATTGTATTACTTCTTTATTCTGTCAGTGTAGTTGGTGACTTTTTTTTTTTTTCTCATTTCTGTTCCAAGTCGTGTGTAATAAATACACAATTCTGCCTCGGAATTTAAATAAATGTCTGAATAGAACTTGAATTGATTGATCTACCAATATGGCATATTCTCTCTCACATACACACACTCATGCTCCCGTCCACACATACACACATTTTTGTTTAAAAATCTAGTAGTTACGTTTTATTATGAAAGTTTTTTTTTTTTCTTTAAATAAAAAAAACATATATTTGAGGTAAACCTCAAGGTTATGCAATGGAATATTTCATGATGCTGATATACAGTTAGTACAGCAGGAATTTAAGTCAAAACGGGACTTTCCGGTGAACGAAGGCACAAATCTGATGGTCAATTACAGAAGACTTCAAGCACAGGACAGTGTTGAGACTCTCAGCGGCAGTAAAACATTTGACTGGTGCAATAATTTTAGGAAAGGCTGCACGTCCAGGAATGATGATCCCAGGCCGTGGTGGCTGAGAGCCCACTGCAGTCGTTCACGCGGAAGAGAAAAACCTTGCACATTACAGGAACTTGGCTTGGGGTTACTTCCACATCCTCCTGACCTCGCTCCAAGCCTTTTCTGCAACTTTGAGGCATGAAAGGAGTTCCTGGGAGGCCAGTGTTTCAGACTTGGAGCAGGCAGTAGGATCATGGCTCCGGTCTACTGAGAAAACTTGATTGATATCACCAGTGCTTGTTTACCATCAAGGTAATAAGTGCACTGGGATACGTGCATTAGTGTAGCAGGAGATTACATGGAAATATAAAGGGAGTTTTTACACAGTTCATAACTAGTCAGCAAAATCATAAGTCCCTCTTTGGCACTAACTCTTGTGTATATATACGCTTCACATAAACAAACTATATAAGGAGACACAGGGAGACGGATATATACATACTGTAGCTGATAGCTAACTCAATAGGTAAACAGAAAGAGACATGTAGAGAGAAATGCAGGTAGATACTGAGAAAGACATTGTTTTCGATATGCCCTGCCTACATAATTGACTTCATAAACATAATCCTACTTTCCTAACAAAAGCAAAAAAAAAATATATATATAAATATAGAAATAAATCATTCTGATCATTATTTCAGCACAGTGACATCATCTGCAGTGATGCATACACATCTGTGTCTCCTCATGCTGGTGATCATGTGGTGAAAGCTGAAATGAGACACGCGCTAAGGTGAAAAGCTCCATAAAGCCGTGTCTGTGTAACCACAGCACCCCCAACAGACTGACCTGGGGAAGTGCAACTCTGACTGCGTTAAGAGTGCTGCTGATCAGGAACGATGGCTACACTCCAGGGTTCTCTCTTTGCAAACAAAATCCTGATATATTATTAATAAAAAGAAAAAAGAAAAAGAAAAACACGACTCTAGCTCAATGTTTACATCCAGGTTAAACAGCAGGGAATCCCTTTATGCGCATTAATCTCCCCTCTGAGCTTGACAGGGAGCAGAGTTCAGCCGTGTGTGCAGGCGCCGTGTGTCACTCACACCAGAGATGCCATTATTTATATATATATATATATATATATATATATATATATATATATATATATATATATATATATATAATGGCATCTCTGGATATAGATATATATATATATATATATATATATATATAGAGAGAGAGAGAGAGAGAGAGAGAGAGAGAGGAAGGTGCATGTCATTATGCCCATATATGGCAATGCCCATATAAACTTGAAATAATACAATTATTGCTGCGCACAGACACAATACAGAGAGAGAAAATGGATTTTTAACCTCTCTAATGAGACTTGCTTTTGCTTTACACGCGTGCCAGTACGCACACGCTTACAGACACATGGTCACAGTGTTATAGTAAACAGTACACGCATGCATGGATGTCGATTATACCAGTGAGAGACGAGCACTAAGACCCAGCAGGGGAGACGATTACCCACAATTCCGCAGCACAAGTGTAAGAGCCATATTGTACTTTATGAATTTGTTGTTGTGTTTATTTTATTTTACTTTATTTATTGTATTTTATTGGTTGTGCACTAAGCACCAAGTTTATTAGTTAAGCACTAAGCATTAAGTTATTAAGTTATTCATTTAGCATTAAGCTATTAGCTAAGCATCCATTTATGTCTGTGATGTCATTCCACTGTTACATGTAGTTGCATGACTATGTCACTGTAAAAAAGAGTCAGTCTAGATTTGGAAGTTGGGGAGAACACAAGCTTTTGACCGTAGTAAGATACAACAAATAAGTAGTTGTAAACTTAAAGAAACAGTAATGAGATACAGCGACTAGGATGTTGTAATCACTGTGGATTTACTCAAGACGACTGTAATATAAATGCTGAAAATAAAACAAGAGACAAAGAGACCAATGGACTTCCGTGTCGTGAGTAACCAAACACGATGAAGATACGCGTCCCAACAACATGCCCACACAACAAGAGAGAGAAAAACCGTTGGCTCAGTTGTGATCACGTGACGCTCGGCGTCAAAACAAGAAGCGCATGCGTGATACATGATACTCGGTACTCGCAAACCAAGACTTGTTCGCTTTTCAAGTCTGAATTTATAAAAAAAAAAAAAAACGTTGCTCGTCTTGTGGAACACTGGTAAACCGCGTTACTCCGAGGTTCCACTGTGTGTGTGTGTGTGTATATATATATATATATATATATATATATATATATATATATATATATATATTTTTTTTTTTTTTTTTTTTTTTTTATTGGACATTTCAACTCTATGCTAGTTCATATTTCAAAATGTCAATCAAAATAATCAGATAGTACTTGATGACCAAGCCAAGGGCAACAGTAGCAAGGAAAAACTCCCAGAGATTGCAACAGGAAGAAACCCTGAGCAGAGCCAATGGTGAAACGGATAGCAGGGATTATTCTGCAGTCATACTGTGCGTTAGGAGGCTGGAGGTTCAGGTTGAAGATGTGTTTTAAGTTAATATAGAGTCCACTTTAGTGATTGCTGTTTTTGCTCAATAATTTTTAGTCGTGTGGTAGTTTTGTCTCTGTATGTACACATTGCAGATGTAGAGCAATTTTGTTTGTAAAGTTAAGCACTAGGCAGTGCGGTGGTGTAGTGGTTAGCACTGTCGCCTTGCACCTTCAGGGTCTGGGTTCGATTCCCCGGCCAGGCTCGATTCCCGTCTCTGTGTGCATGGAGTTTGCATGTTCTCCCGTGCTTGGTGGGTTTCCTCCGGGTACTCCGGTTTCCTCCCACAGTCCAAAGATATGCAGGTTAGGCTAATTGGCGTTCCCAAATTGCCCGTAGTGTGTGATTGGGTGTGTGAGTGTGTATGTGTGTGTGCCCTGCGATGGATTGGCACCCTGTCCAGGGTGTACCCCGCCTAGTGCCCGAAGTCTCCTGGGATAGGCTCCAGGTCCCCCGCGACCCTGAACACAGGATTAAGCGGTATAGAAAATGAATGAATGAATGAAAGTTAAGCTCTATGCTAGTTTTATAACTTGTATATCAACTTTATGCTATATCGTTTTGTAACGTTTTACATTTCAGTAATTTCTGACCATTTCAACTCCATGTTGCATTTGTTTCTACTATATTCTAGTTTATATCTGTTCTGTCAAATTTATCCTAGTTTTCAACCCTATGCCATGTTGGTTTTGTCTCTATATTTCTGCTTCATGCTAGCTCTGTGAATTTTAGCTGTGTTAGTTTCGTCTCTGTAAATATCAGCTCTACACTAGAGTTGTGACATTTTAACACTTGATTGTTTATTTTACACACAAGCCTTCTTTTACACACAACCATTGTTTTGTCTCTATCTAATTTAGTTCTGTGCTAGGTTTGCATCACCATGTTTTACCTCTATGGTGGTTTCGTAACTTAGCTCAGTCTTGCATTAGTGTATTAAACTTGTTCATTAAATCATAATTTATGCTAGTTTTTAATCCTTTGTACATTTCAGCTTTGTGCTAGTTTTCCTTCTATACATACATTTTAAGTGAAGGAAAATGAGCACAGAGTGTATGCTGGTCTTGCACCTATAATTTCAGCACTGTGCTAGCCTTGTACGTTGTACATTTCCCTGCTAATCTTGCATTTTCTCAGATACATTGTGAATTGCCAATCCATACCTGCTGAAAAATCCAGCATAGACCAGCATGATTTATATGCTGGGCCACCAGCAAGGTTTTGGTAGTTAAAATTGGTTACCATTTTAGCTCATTATCTTGTATTTTAATAGCTAAGTTCTGAAAATAGTGTGTGATGTAAAAACATGGACCATGTAGTGTTATCAGGGCACACACACACACACACACACACAAAAATAAATAAATAAACTACGGACAATTTTGGTAATGCCAATTAGCCTAATCTTCATGTCTTTGGACTGTGGGAGGAAACCGGAGTACCTGGAGGAAACCATACACCGTGAACAAGAACGTAAACTCTGCAAACACAGACTTTGAGGCAGGAATCAAAGGTGCGTGGCCGCAATGCTAACCACCATACCACCGTAACACCAGGTTTTAATGTCATTTTCATAATAAATACTGATAATTAGCTGAACTGGGGTAAACTGACACAAATGTAAAGAGGATTGTAAAAGTATATTTAGAAGTTTTAAGGTACTGTCCGTAGACAGGACAAATATTGTTTACAACTAGCTAAACTGAAGTAACCTGACAGGATTTCCAAAAGCATGGTAAAATCTAGTTGAAGCTAGTTTTCTAAATGCGATAACCTGACATGCAAGTTATATTTAGAAGTTTCAAAATACAATTGATAATTAACAGCTAAAAGCAGCTAGTTAGCTAAACTGACGCTGACAGAATTTTAAAGGTACACTCAGAACCTTGGATTGCAAGCATAATGCGTATATCAAAGCACTTGTATATCAAAGCAATTTCTCCTATAGTGCATCTGGAAAGTATTCACAGCGCATCACTTTTACCACATTTTTTTATGTCACAGCCTTATTCTAAAATGGATTCATTTCATTTTTTTTCCTCAGAATTCTACACACAACACCACATAATGGCAACATGAAAAAAGTTTACTTGAGAGTTTTTGCAAATGACTAAGGCCCTTCTCCCCTGATCGCTCAGTTTAGATGGCCGGCCAGCTCTAGGAAGAGTCCTGGTGGTTTCGAACTGCTTCTACTTACGGATGATGGAGGTCACTGTGCTCATTGCGTCCTTCAAAGCAGCAGAAATTTTTCTGTAACCTTCCCCTGATTTGTGCCTCGAGACAATCCTGTCTCGGCAGTCTACAGACAATTCCTTCAACTTGCTCGGTTTGTGCTCTGACATGAACTGTCAACTGCGGGACCTTACATTATATAGACAGGTGTGTGCCTTTCCAAATCATGTCCAATCAACTGAATTTACCACAAGTGGACTCCAATTAAGCTGCAGAAACATCTCAATTTTGAAAAAAGAGCTAAATTTTGCAAAGGCTGTGAATACTTATGTACATGTGTTTTCTCATTTTTTATTTATTTTTTAATAAATTAGCAAAAATCTCAAGTAAACTTTTTTCATGTTGTCATTATGGGGTGTTGTGTGTAGAATTATGCGGGAAAAAATTAATTTAATCCATTTTAGAATAAATCTGTGACATTGTTAAACAAATTCATCTCCCGCACTGCTACAGATTTTTTTTAAATCCTTTTTCTTCACAGAGACCGTTGCTGCAGTACAGTTACTAAAGAACAGTTCACAAGACTTGAACACACAATTATTAAAAAAAAAAAAAAAAAAGCTTTACGCGCATCCACACACATACTCACAATTTTATAGTAAACAATACACTTTTCATAATAAATATGGGTAAAATCTATATAAATAAAATAAAGTTAAACCAATGCTGATTATTTATTAATTCCATTTCAAGTTATTTTTTTTTTTTCAGTTTAAAATCAGCTAGGAAAAAAAAGGGGAAATTTCAATGAAATTTTTCTGGCAATGTTAAAATAATTTTTTTTTGTAAATCTTACTCATTTAGAGAGACTAGGCTCTACTGCCATGCAATTTCCACCCAAGTTTTTACGTCCAGACAGACAAGGTGCCACATGCTGCAGGATCTGCATTTTTCTTAATGTGAGATTTGTTTAGTTAGTAATATGAATTTACAAATAATTTTGTAGCAGTAAAAATTTTTTTACAGACAGTTGTGAAATATACACATTTTATTGTGTGGTTAATTTCAGTTAAGCTATTTCCTCTCAGTCTGTTCCGATTTTATTTGGCTAAAAGTCGGGCTTAGCATGGTAGTTAGTTCGCTGTGTGAATTTTATTACAATGTGTATTATATAGTATATAATATTCTTTAAAGAGGCAGTCGGGCTAGTCAATGTTTCAGAGTGTTAGCGTTAGCTTCCCCTCCCCCACTTTAACAAGTGATTAGCTGACCTTCACACTGAGTGTCTGACTGCAGCAGGTAACTGTTGCTCTAGAGGTGAGATTTATCTGTAAAAGTAAATCAGTTTCACTTAAATATTTAATTAATGTTAGTCAATTTCTCTCAAATATTTAATACAAATAAATCAATCTCCAAGATATTCATTGAATGTAACACAGTTTTTTTAGTAAACATAAAACTGTTTTCCTTAAAATTATTTACTTTACCTTAAAATATTTATGCTGAATACATTATATTTCCGACAGTCAATATTAAATCCAACAAAATAAAAGACTTCATTTAATTTACAATTAAATATATATTTTGTCTTACATTTAAATAATTTATTCTATGTTTCCTACTCATTATTATAGTAATAACATTTACTTAAATATGTTAGGTGTCACTTTGTTGCCATATTTTCTTTTAAGTAAACCCTAGGTCAGATTTTTTACAGTGTAGTCAGAACTCGCTCTCTCTCTATATAATAATAATAATAATATATAAGATATATAAGATATAAATATATATTAAGTATGAATTATATATATACACAATTCATACTTTAATATTTACGTTTCATACTTTGGAGGACCTGAAAGCAGTCTCAGAATACTGTGCGTCTGTCTGTGTGTGTGTCTGTCTGTCTTTCCTGACAGATTTTGTCACAGCATCATGCAAAACTGGCTGAACATGATTGAATGAAATTTTACCAGTCCTTCAGTATTTGCCTGGAGTTAAATGTGTGCCATAAATTAAATAAAAATGTTGAGGAGAAGTGAAGTTATGAGCAGTTTTATGACAGATTACATCATACTGTCATACATCTACTGTTTTTTTGGACAAATATAGCGCTTTTGCCTTGAGGTGGTCATTTCTATACATGTCACTCAGCACAGCCAATCACCGCGATAGTTTACCGTGTACACATACAGCATGCGGAACACACACACACACACACCTCCTCGTGGCTTACGCCAAGAAAAAAAAAAAAAATATATATATATATATATATATATATATATATATATATATATATATATATATATATATACACACACACAGTGGTGTGAAAAACTATTTGCCCCCCTCCTGATTTCTTATTCTTTTGCATGTTTGTCACACAAAATGTTTCTGATCATCAAACACATTTAACTATTAGTCAAAGATAACACAAGTAAACACAAAATGCAGTTTTTAAATGAGGGGTTTTATTAATTAGGGAGAAAAAAAATCCAAACCTGTGTGAAAAAGTAATTGCCCCCTGAACCTAATAACTGGTTGGGCCACCCTTAGCAGCAATAACTGCAATCAAGCGTTTGTGATAACTTGCAACAAGTCTTTTACAGCGCTCTGGAGGAATTTTGGCCCACTCATCTTTGCAGAATTGTTGTAATTCAGCTTTATTTGAGGGTTTTCTAGCATGAACCGCCTTTTTAAGGTCATGCCACAACATCTCAATAGGATTCAGGTCAGGACTTTGACTAGGCCACTACAAAGTCTTCATTTTGTTTTTCTTCAGCCATTCAGAGGTGGATTTGCTGGTGTGTTTTGGGTCATTGTCCTGCTGCAGCACCCAAGATCGCTTCAGCTTGAGTTGACGAACAGATGGCCGGGCATTCTCCTTCAGTATTTTTTGGTAGACAGTAGAATTCATGGTTCCATCTATCACAGCAAGCCTTCCAGGTCCTGAAGCAGCAAAACAACCCCAGACCATCACACTACCACCACCATATTTTACTGTTGGTATGATGTCCTTTTTCTGAAATGCTGTTACTTTTACGCCAGATGTAACGGGACACGCACCTTCCAAAAAGTTCAACTTTTGTCTCGTCAGTCCACAAGGTATTTTGTCAAAGGTTCACTGGAGTCCCAAAGCTTTAGAAATGGCTTTATAACCTTTACCAGACTGATAGATCTCAATTACTTTTGTTCTCATTTGTTCCTGAATTTCTTTGGATCTTGGCATGATGTCTAGCTTTTGAGGTGCTTTTGGTCTACTTCTCTGTGTCAGGTAGCTCCTATTTAAGTAATTTCTTGATTGAAACAGGTGTGGCAGTAATCAGGCCTGGGGGTGACTACAGAAATTGAACTCAGGTGTGATAAACCACAGTTAAGTTATTTTTTAACAAGGGGGGCAATCACTTTTTCACACAGGGCCATGTAGATTTGGAGGTTTTTTTCTCCCTTAATAACGTAAACCATTCATTCATTCAATTTCTATAATTAATCCTATAATTAATCCTACAGCTTAATCCTGTGTGCAGGGTCGCGGGGACCTGGAGCCTATCCCAGGAGACTTCGGGCACTAGGCGGGGTACACCCTGGACAGGGTGCCAATCCATTGCAGGGCACACACTCGCACACTACGGGTAATTTAGGAACGCCAATTAGCCTAACCTGCATATCTTTGGACTGTGGGAGGAAACCGGAGTACCCGGAGGAAACCCACCAAGCACGGGGAGAACATGCAAACTCCATGCACACAGAGACGGGAATCGAGCCTGGCCGGGGAATCGAACCCAGACCCTGGAGGTGCAAGGCAACAATGCTAACCACTACACCAGCGCGCCGCCTATTTCAAAGCACCATGGTATATAAACCTAATCCCTGTTTACCTCTGCCAGGAGGTTAAAGCTTAAGGCATATCTGTAGATCAAGACTCCAAATGGAGTGCATTGCAGCAAAGATTTCATTCTCATGAAGGTGAATAAAACATTTAGAGAACAGGTTGATTAATTTTGGGGGTAAAAAGGTAAAGGAAAAATATAAGTGAATAAATAAATAAATCATTCTCATGAAGGATGCCAATAATTCTGGAGTGGATTTTAAATAGACTAACCTTCATTTAAAAACTGCATTTTGTGTTCAGTTATGTTATCTTTGACTAATAATTAACGGTTTTTGATGAGCAGAAACATTTAAGTGTGACAAACATGCAACAGAATAAGAAATCAGGAAGAGGGCAAATAGTTTTTCACACCATATGATGCATACATTCTGAAAGCATAATAAACTATGTTCATTAGACAGAAAGTTATGAGCAGTTAGGTGCTAGACGCTGATCAGCTTTTTTCTACAAACTCTTTATCTGTGAACGATGGATATTAACACTAGTATTAAATAAATCTTGAAAAAATTATCCTGAGGCTGATAAAAGCAGCTTGGTAGTGATATATACTTAGATGATAGTTATATATAGTTATATATAAAAAGTGTTATACAGGAGTAATACAATCATGTTGGTGTTGAGGACAACAAAGACTCGCTGCAGATTTAAAATAAGATGATTAAAACTGCACACAGCTCTGAACAGGCAAGGGCATTTCATGCACTAACAGTTTTTAGAGGAAAATAATGGTCAATTATGGAGTGCTAGATGTTGAAAAAGAGCAGCACCCAGAGGCTAAATGTATTTAGCAGCTTTTAGGAGCGACAGGGGACAGTGAAGTGGCCATTAAAATCCTAAAATGAGTAAAATCATAACGCTTTGTATTACAGCTGCTGTAGAGCTCGAAGTGGCATCAGAAGGGCAAAAGGGGAACAAGGACGTTTCAGGATGAGGAGAAGAACGACTAGTCAGGTAAGGAAATGAGGCAGAAAAGTGTTGAAGACGACAGAAAGGAGAGGTGAACAAGAAAGTGAAGGACCGGGAAGGAAAAAAAAAGGGGTGAAGCAAGAAGAAGAACAGGACAGATTATGACAAGCTGATGGAGCAAGAGAGAAGCGTATAAAGGGAAAAACGAGGAGGAGAAGAGGGAAGGGAAGAATGAAAGAATAATGGGATGATGAAATGAGCACATGAGATAGTGAGGGAACAAGGGAATACGTTTTTCTTTTTTTTTTTTTCCCCAAAAGTAATTTTTCTTTTTCAGTGTGTGCGTGCAAGCGTAAGAAAGAGAGAACGCGAGCAAAAGCGAGAGACCTGTGACTCAACTCTGCACAAACTTCACAAATTAAAACAGTGAATTTACAGAACTCTATAAATAAAACATTACTGTATTTCTGTGTGATTTATAGATACACACATACATATTTATACATATACTCAGAGGTGGAAAGAGTAATCAAATGTTGTACTCAAGTACAAGTACTGTTACTTCAGTGAAATTTTACTTAAGTACAAGTAAAGTTACAATTATAAAAATCTACTCAAGTAAAAGTAAAAAGTAGCTCATTAAAAAATTTACTCAGAGTAAAAGTTACCGAGTTACTTTTTTAGTAACTCCAATCATTAACTGATGAAATAATGAGGTTTGTATACACACACACACACACCAGGAGGAGGATCAGATTCAGGGTGGACCCAGGCCAAAATAATAAACAAAATGGTATTTATATTTAGTAGCTAGATTACCTGCAAAAAAAAACACAAAAACAAAAATACATGTACCTTCCCGGACTCCCTAAACCAAAAACAATGAAATTATCTACAAATATATACAAAGACCAACCAAACCAAAGGGACAAAGCAATAATCAAAGTCAATTGGAGGCAAAAAGTCAAACCGGAATACACAACCAAATATCAAAACGCCAAAATCACAACCTCTTTCATCTTTCCCGCGTCTCTCTCTGGTTTATATATGTTCGCGCAAGTCGATGACGTCACTCAGGGCGGAAGCGACCGTGTGGAAGGTCAGGAAGATGCCGATGTCAGAAAACCTGGAGTGGAGTCTGGAGCGGCGCGCGACCAGGACATGATACACACACGCGGCGCAACGGAGCATTTATACACAGCATAATATTTTTATTATTTTATCATTTTCATTCATTTATTTTTTACTCAGTAGCGAATATGATTTAAAATGTAGCGAATTACAATACTTCAAACAAAACGTACTTAAGTAAAAGTAAAATTACTGATTTTTAAAACTACTTTAAAAAGTAGAAATACACAAAAAAGCTACTCAATTACAGTAACGCGAGTAAATGTAATCCGTTACTTTCCACCTCTGCATATACTGTATTGTGTGTGTGTGTGTGTGTGTGTGTGTGTGTGTGTGTGTGTGTGTGTGTGTGTGTGTGCGCGCGCGTTTACCGACACATTTCTAAACACTGGAACGTGATGACTTAATGTGTTTAACAGACACTGCCTCGCACCCTAGTACACCTAGCAACCGCTGCCTTGCACATCTGGAGCATGTTGTCAGGTTTCTGCCTTCTGAGATGCTCCACCTGGATGGTTTTGCAAAAAAATGTATGCATCCCTCACTGGCCTGTGCATCCCTGTGTGGCTTTGGTCAGAATGTCTAAGTGGATGGGGCTGTCAAAAGCATTCAAAATAAAGACAGACTTGGGAGATTCCGCCAGATTCCTACTGAACAGGAACGAACCTGTCGTTAGATCCCGTGAGGTGCCCTTTCAAGTACACGGATATGAATGGATGGCGAGTCAAAAAGTGAACCACTCACGCCAACAACAGGTTGTGGTTGTGATGTTTGTTCCTATTTAGTGATGCCGTATGTTACCTGACCGATCATGTTTTGTGTGACTGAAAGTGGTACACTGTGCATAGGGTGTGTGAGCTGCACCTCTTGACCACATCATTTCCGTTCCAGCACGTGTGTCCATCAGTTGACGCCAGCTCTCTAACACACATTTGATCAGCCAAACCTCCATAAAACGCCCGGTAGTGCCGCAAAGAGCTAAGGAATTCCCTGCACACACAAACGCACACAATATTTTTTCAGGCCTGTTATAACTGACTTTCAGTCATCCTTCTGCTACCACCACCTGGTGGACATACGGTGTACCTGCAACATGTTTATTAATACATTTGTAACATTTTGTATTTGATAAAAAAAAATTATTATTATTATTTATATTTATAAATGTATTAATTATATTTAATTATTTAAAAATAAATAAATAAATATTTTTTGGCAATTGTTTATGTTTACAAAAATATATTAAATGTTAATGTTATTCTTGTATTGCCAGAAATATTCAGCATTTTCTCACAGCATTATTAATAAATGTCTAGCAGAAACGTTACACAGTCCCCTCAATTCACTGCCAGATTTTTGTTTTGTTTTGTTGTTGCTGTACGCTTAAGATACTTGCGTGTGCGGGATGCGGTAAACAACTCAAAACATGGCACCTCTGGTGGCTGCCACCCAATTTGTTATGTGATCAAAAGTATTGGAACGTGTGGAGCAACAAGTAACACTTGCTTATTAAATGTAATTACATTTACATTAGGACTCTGTGCTTCAAGTTAAAGTGACATTGACATCACCAAACTGTTAAATAGTTCTTGCATGATGCTTTTACTGGACTTTTTTCTGCTTCCACAAACATGAGTTCCATCATCAGTAAAGGTTCCTGAGCCTGTACCCGAGCTCGAGGCCAAGGCATGATGCTACCGCCACCATGCTTTGATTGATCAGCTTGGAGATCGTTTTTGGATCTCGAGCAGATCTTTGCTTTCTCCACACTTTTGGTCTTTCTGGTGCCAATATGGCTGCCTGATTTGTATTGCTTTATATTTCAGCTCTCGACGTCTTCGTTAAACAGTAAATTGTGAGACCTTCACCCCTGTCCTATGGGGTTTGTTTGTGATGTCAATTACTGTTGCTTTGTCTTCTGCTTTCTTTTCACAGCTTGTACAATTTCAAAATGCTGCTGAGGTCTTCTCGTTGCTCATCATCATCATCATCATCATCATCTAAGAACCTCCATAGTCCAATTATGGACTGTGGGTACCAATGGTGACCACTGTATTTAATTACATTTTTATGACTGTGGTAGGACCTCAACAGTCATATGCTCATTCATGAGCAACTTGAGAATGCCACTGGCCTATTCTGCATGTCTTTGGACTGTGGGAGGTGGGAATCAAACCCTCAACCCTGGAGCTGGGAATCAAACCCTCGACCCTGGAGCTGGGAATCAAACCCTCGACCCTGGAGCTGGGAATCAAACCCTCGACCCTGGAGCTGGGAATCAAACCCTCGACCCTGGAGCTGGGAATCAAACCCTCGACCCTGGAGCTGGGAATCAAACCCTCGACCCTGGAGGTGGGAATCAAACCCTCGACCCTGGAGCTGGGAATCAAACCCTCGACCCTGGAGCTGGGAATCAAACCCTCGACCCTGGAGCTGGGAATCAAACCCTCGACCCTGGAGCTGGGAATCAAACCCTCGACCCTGGAGCTGGGAATCAAACCCTCGACCCTGGAGCTGGGAATCAAACCCTCGACCCTGGAGGTGGGAATCAAACCCTCGACCCTGGAGCTGGGAATCAAACCCTCGGCCATGGAGGTGGGAATCAAACCCTCGACCCTGGAGCTGGGAATCAAACCCTCGACCCTGGAGGTGGGAATCAAACCCTCGACCCTGGAGGTGGGAATCAAACCCTCGACCCTGGAGGTGGGAATCAAACCCTGGACCCTGGAGGTGGGAATCAAACCCTGGACCCTGGAGGTGGGAATCAAACCCTCGACCCTGGAGGTGGGAATCAAACCCTCGACCCTGGAGGTGGGAATCAAACCCTCGACCCTGGAGCTGGGAATCAAACCCTCGGCCATGGAGGTGGGAATCAAACCCTCGACCCTGGAGCTGGGAATCAAACCCTCGACCCTGGAGGTGGGAATCAAACCCTCGACCCTGGAGGTGGGAATCAAACCCTCGACCCTGGAGGTGGGAATCAAACCCTCGACCCTGGAGGTGGGAATCAAACCCTGGACCCTGGAGGTGGGAATCAAACCCTCGACCCTGGAGGTGGGAATCAAACCCTCGACCCTGGAGGTGGGAATCAAACCCTCGACGCTGGAGGTGTGCCACCTTCTTGTTGTTACACAATCTTTTTCTCTTTTCAGAACATTAAATAGTTGCCTTATTCCCTGAGCTTGTGCTTTTCTCCCATAGACAGTTCTCTGGTCTTTATATTGATTTACCCCTTCTAAAAAAAAATAAATAATAAAAAAACATATGCAGTCTTCAGTGGTTACATCCATGGCTCATATAAAGGGACCACTTTTAGAGCTGTTAATTGCTTAAAAAAATCTAATACAGCTTATCTGGACAACAAGAAACACGAGTCATTCCAATAGTTTTGATCACTCGAACAGTGGGTGGGTTCAAACTAATGGTGTCAGCTTTTTACCACATATAGACATAAATGTCACCAAATCTTTAAATAAAAGCCAAATCTTTAAAATAATGCATTATCTAGTATTCAGTTTCTGATCTCAAACCTGAAAGTCTTTGATGTTTAGCGAAAACACCAGACCTGACTTCGCCGTTTTAATTCATTTGAAGAAAAGAAAATACGCTGTATATAATTTGAGGAATTCGTAATTTTGCTTCTTAACTCAAATATTTATAAAGTGATTGAAACAGGGTATTATGAATAAAAGTCATTTAGCCCACAATAGACCCAACATCATACACAAAATCAGAAACCAATCAATCAGCAGCTGTAATATGTTTAAATTGCAATTCATCAGTATGTCCACAAGATGGCACAGTAACACACAAAAAAACAATGAAAACTAATATTTGCTGCTGAATTTCCCTAAAACATGCAATGAAAAGTTCTACAATCTAAAAAAAAAAAATCTTAAAGAGGGAGATCAAATGTTTAATTAATACTAAGTATAAAAAAATGATAATCACATAGATAACCAAAATAAAATGAACTTTGTGATAATTGAGAGGAGAAAGTTTTTCTTCCGATGAGAGAGACTTACTGCCTCCTGCGATTCAACGTGTCCTCCGCGTTTCTCTCCGGAGTTTGAAGGTGTAGTGAGTCACTAGCGCCGCCCTGCTGGACAGGATCAGCACGAACAGGTTCTCCACACAGATTACGAACCTACGTCCACATGGAGAAGAGGAATATTAGAGAATAGTGCGTTCTTAACCACGCACTCTATGAGCAGAGGTGGGAGACATAGAAGAGCGCAGGCGTAGCAGGAGTAGCAGGAGTGATCGGTGACACAAAGCTATCGGCAACAATCAAAGTGAAAGTTTGCAGGACGGTAGTGAGACCAGCAGTGTTGTTTGAAGTCGTTGCCGCTGAAAAGAAAGAAAGCAGAGCTGGAGGTGGCGGAGCTGGAGACACTGCGATTTGCTTTGGGGGTGACAGGAATGGACAGGATTAGGAAGGAGGTACATTAGAAGGACAGTGCAGGTAGGACGGTTTGGGGACAAAGTGGTTTGGACATGTGCAGCGGAGGGATGAGAAGTATATCGGGAGGAGAATATGTTAGAGAGCTGCCAGGCAGGAGGAGAAGCGGAAGGCCCAAGAGGAGGTTTATGGATGAGGTGAGGGAGAACATGCTGGAGGTTGGAGTGACAAAGGAAGACGTGGAAGACAGAGTTAAACGGAGACAAATGGTCGACTGTGGCAAACCCTAACTGGAGCAGCTGAAAGAAAAAGAAGTGCACTCTTGGTAAAATCAGGGTTTCTCTCGATTACCTAAAATTAAATTAAGGTAGACATTTGAAAATTCCTAACAAAATCTATCTCCTGAAGGGGACACATTAACTGAAGTGTTAAACGGTAACGTCACTAAAACATTGCATGAATGAAGGCATTCCATCATTTCATTATGAACACTGTCAAGGGATCAGATTTAAGCTCCAGCCCTCATGGTGCTTTTTTCTGACCTGTGAAGTGATCCTTGCAGCATTCTTTCTTGCGTACGATACGGCATCTGTGATTAGAGTTGGGATTGAGGCGAGTACATGCTCGAGCTCCTTCCCCTCCTGCATGCGTGCTGCAAGTGCCTCCAGCGAGCGCACAAACGCCTGCCAGTGGGTGTCAACTTCGGCCAGACTGGCCAGGCAGCCGCGCAACACGTTCAGGCAGTAGCCCATGCATGGTTTGCTGTCCGTCAGGGCCTGGCACAGTGGGCAGTAATGCATGCGCATGAGTGCACGACGGCACTCGCGGCTAGGCTGAGCGTGGTCCGTGGTGTTGATGACCTCGACGGCCAGGTGCAGTGACTGTTGAAACACGCGCTCTGCCAAGGAGGCCTGGTAAAGCAGCAATGCGAGGTGTTTCGGGGCATTAGCAAACACTGCCCTGTGATGTCCGACTGACCGAACACACTCCTGGTAGAAGGGATCTAAAGGTGGCATGCCTGGTTCTTCAAGATGGTCATACACCAATGGAAAAAGAGCATGGAAAAAAGTATGTACTGTGTATTCCAGGTTAAGCTCCGCCCCCATTAGAAAGAGACTAACATCAGTGAAGAGCTCAGAGACGGGAGAGGAAGCACGTGACGCGAGGTCACCATATTGAACTCTCAGCTGGGACAAAGTGCGAGTCTTCACTTCACGCACCAACAAGTCCTCCATGTCTGAAAGAGAAAGAGACACAAAAAAAAAAAAGAGAAATTATTCACCATCTACAATAATCAGGCAGAAGAACTTCTTTCAGCTGCCAATGAGGGAGCAACCCTTAAACAAGTGCGTTTGGTACTGGGTCTACAAGTCTACAAGTTCCTCCCTCTTCCATCCTCAGGGGAGCAACCATGCAAGAAACAGACCTTTAATCAGCAGTTTAGGCATACATGTTGCACACTCCATCATTCACGGACCAACATGCGCCTCCTCCTGCCATCACCATGGATACAAGCTCCTCCTCCAGTAATCCTATGGTCTATAAGCCCCTCCTCCCACCAGCCCAATGTATACCAGCTCTACCTCCTGCCATCATATCCTCCTTCCATGATCCTTCACACCATCGCCCTCCTGCCATCATAGTGGTCTACAGCCTCTTGCTATCTTAACCTCTAAACTTCTCCTCCCACGTTTAGGAACTAATGACTTGAAAACTTGTCTGCGTGCATCTCGTGTCTGTTGTGACTCACTGAGATCTTTAGTTTCACCTTTCATGACTGTTTCCATGAGCACGGATCAGGTTCTCTCGGGTTCAGGGAAGTCCGATTTCTATTTTTCCATTCCACTCATACACATTTTTTATTTTAATTTTTTTTACATAAATTTACATTTATAATGCCTCATTAACATATTTCCGCCACTTTCTCCCCTTTTTTATTCTCTCGTAACTTCCAACACTCGTTTCTTCCTTGTTTGAGTTTGTGAGTTGGTTTTCAAATCACGCTCAGGTCGTCACTGTGGTTCACCTGATTGCATGCTTGATGTTGGGTGTGTGTTAAAAATACAAATGTAATACAAATACAAGATGGGAAGCGATAAAAAAAGCCAATGATTTGATTAGAGAAAGTGCCACAACAGATTTATAAAATTCTTTCAAGTGATGAATATTTGTTTATTTTGTTTTATGTATAAGGATACGATACTTTGAACTTCATTTTAAACACTGAATGAAAGCGTGTGTAACGAGAGGTACACGCCCGTCTATTGTATTGGCCATTCCATGATTTTACAGTTTCGGTGTACCTTTGAAGGTTAGTGAAAGCACGGTGTAAATGTAGCAGTAAATAAACACAAAAGGTTTAAAGGGTGTGTCTAAGCTGGTATTAGACCAATCAGCAGTGATCCGTAAGGTAAGCTCCACCCCCTGTTCGTCTACGCAATAAAAAACAAACATTTTCAAAACAAACATTAAATCATTCCAGCTTCCTTAAAAACAATGAATAATGTAACACAAAAACACCCAGACAAAATTGCACTAGAGAGTACAAATAAACTGAAATGAAAATATAATAGAGTAAAATAGTATAAATTAGATATAGAAAAGATATAAGAGGTGTAAGAATGTACAGTAGACGTGTAAAAATACGTCGTGTGGTTATGACAGCAGCATTGTGACTGATTTGAAACATGAATTATGAACTTGAAACGTGAAGTATGCATGGTTTCAGTCAATCATACTTTGAAACATGAAGTCTAAAATAAAATGGTCCTGATACGTGCATGTTAGCAGCAGTGTGGGTGGCAAAAAACACCTCTTACAGCACCTGGTATTCCCAGGCGGTCTCCCATCCAAGTACTAACCAGGACCGAGCCTGCTTAGCTTCCGAGATCAGGCGAGATCAGGCGTATAGCCATACGCAAACTTGTTTAGTACAACTTCAAGAAAAAGTACTGATACCGAAAATAAAGGAGTCTTATGGACATTATTTCTGTATCCCACATACTGTAGCAGTACACTACCGCTCAAAGGTTCGGGATGACTTTCTACCTCCATGGTGCTCCCTGATTTTCATTTCTTTCTACAAATTGTAAAGCAATGCTAAAGGTGCCTAAAATATACAATAATTTCCTCTGAACAGTTGATATTGAGATGTAGCTCCTACTCATGATCTGTAGATCTTTCATAACGACTCTAATCTGAGGTGCTGGTTGTAAATTGGTGATTTCCGAGGCTGGTGACTCTATTGGCGCTTTTCCACTGCATAGTACGGCACGACACGGTTCAGTTCAGCTCACTTTTGGGGGGTTTTCCACTGGGAACAGTATCTGGTACCTGGTCCTTTTTTTAGTACCACCTCAGCCGAGGTTCCAAGCGCGCCGAACCGTTACCAAAACGTGACGTGTAAACTCTGCTGGTCACCGATTGGCCGGAGAAAATCGTCATTACTGCGTCACTGAACTTGCGACACGAAACACAACAGAACCGCTATATTTAGAAACAGCCAGAGAAGGATCGCACGCACCTTTTTGTATTAACCGTCGGCCTCTTTTGAAACAAACTCCTTCGTCTCGCTGTTAAAAACATCCACATGCCGAGAATGAAGAACACCATGCCGTCGATATGCTCCATTGTTGTGTGTTTGTTTGTGGCGCGTTCACGATGACGTCATGGCAGTAGCGGCGGCGCAACTATAACGACATGTGATTAATCCCGCCCACTCTAACGCGTTACTACACTGCAGTGGAAGCGCAAACCGAGCCAAACTGAGCCGAGTTGAACTGAACCGTATCGTGCCGTACTATGCAGTGGAAAAGAGGCATAAATTAAGTTCTCTGCAGCAGAGGTCCGTTTTGGTCTCGCTTTCCTGTGAAGGTCTTCGTGAGAGACAGTTTCATCATTGAACTTGCCCGTACTGTTTTTGCAAGAACCGTTCTAGAACAGCTGACCTTCATGTCTTAAAATAACAGCTGACTGTTGTTTTTAATGTTACAGAATTACCTAATACCATATTGTGTTATGTCCTAGTTTTGAAATCCCCAGTATTATTGTAGAATGTGGAAAACAAATCACTGAACAAAAAACAAAGAAATTTGCAAGTGATCCCAAACTTTTGAGTGGTAACGTATAGAAAGCCTTAACGTTCCCCTGTGCTTGCCTATTAGAAAAGATTCCAACCAGAACTTTTTATTTTATTTTTTATTTTAAGCCAAGAAGGCTCCTTGAATAGTTCCTTGTATAGTATATTGACCAGGGGACACAATCCTCACAAGCCACCGTGTTCATTATTTTCTAAACCAGACTGCATGGTACCTTTTCTTCTAAATGAAGAAATTCTCCAACAGGATTAGACATGAGTTTTTCTCCAGGCTCGCATTTCTCCATTTTCTCAGCTACATGATCCAGTTAGTTAACGACCGCGAGTTAATTAGGGGACAGAGGAAGCTGCTCCACTGAGAGGTGAGAAAATCCGTTAAAAGTTAATCATTTAATGTCCCGATCGCCCAATTCAATTACACCGAGCACGCTCTGTCCCTGCACGAGCTATGGTAATGAAACACAGCCGCTCAGCACTGGGACAACAAAGGAGGAACAATAACGACTCGAGTCATTACCGGTGGTCTTTCAGGATGATACAAGATCTTACTTTATGTCTCTCTAACACACATACACACACACAGAGGGATAAAACAAATGAAGTGTGTTGTTCATTATGCTTTCCAGTAACCCGTCCTTCATTAGCATTTTAACAAAGACAGGATGCGTTTCCACACAATAGCTCGAATGGAAGTGTGATGAGCTTTAATTCTGACCGTTACACCGGAGACTCCTTCCAATCAGTATGCTGTGTTATTAAAAAGGGGGGGAAAAAAAGTTACGTTAATCAGCAATGCAATGGTTTGGGCAAGAAGTGAAAGAAACAGTGGCACCGCAGTGTGTCTTTGTGTACAGCTCACACTTCACAAATACATTCTTAATTACTGCATTTAGTGTGTGTTTGTGTGTGTATGTGTGTAATTACAGGGGGGAAGATGTTTGTATGAAGGCTGTTGCTAGTGCGAGATTGTGTGGGTGGATTTAGGAGTCAGTCTGATGTTATGGACAGAGAGAGAGAGACAGAGAGAGAGACAGAGACAGAGAGAAAACATCGGGAGCAAAAGACAAATCCTTCTATCTCTCTCTCTGCATCCATCTCTGTTTTCTCTCTTTCCAGTTCTCATGGTGAAAGAATGCACTGTTTTTCGAACCCTGTTATTTTGCGTGAGGAGAAGTGCAGCTCCTGACCGAGGTTACTGACTGTGTTTTCATGTGTGTGTGAATAAGTGAGAAAAACAGAGAGACCGAGAGAAAGAGCAAAGAGGATGAGACTTCAATGGACACAATGGTGGATGTCATAATAAATTAAATATGGGAGAAAGACCTCTTTCTACAACCACTGAACATAACTGAACCACAGTGTAACGGCAAATAAAACATTTTAATCAGTTAACACAGACATTTTCTGCAACTGTTTCTATTTCAGAATAGTGGGACGCAGAAACCGTTGCAGACAATGTGTGTGTTAACTGATTAAAATGTCTTATTTGCCGTCACACTACGTTTCAGTTATGTTCTGTGCTGCTTCCATGTTCTACAGTACCAGTCGAAAGTTTGGACATAAGTTTGAATTTATTTTCTGCATTCTATTACAATGGTGGATTTTTCCCCCCTAAACTTTGATCAGCTTTTCAACTGAAACAGTTCTTGCAACAACAGTATTTTCAAGTACATTTGCAAAACATTTCCATCAAGCTCCATGATGAACGGTCTCTCATGAAGACCTTTTCAGGAAAGCAAGACCAAAACTTATCTCTGCTGCAGAGGAGAAGTTCATTTAGGGTCACCAGCCTCAGAAATCAACAAACAGCACCTTGGATTAAACCAGCGATGCTCTACGGCTTAGAGACAGTGGCACTGAAGAAAAGACAGGAGGCAGAGCTAGAGGTAGCAGAGCTGAAGATGTTGAGGTTCTCCTTGGGAGTGACAAGGATGGATAGGATCAAGAATGAGTTCATCAGATGGGCAACCCATGTGAGATGTTTTGGAGATAAAGTCAGAGAGGCCAGATTGAGGTGGTTTGGACATGTTCAGAGGAGAGAGTGTGAATATATCAGTAGAAGGATGCTGAGGTTGGAACTGCCAGGCAGGAGGTCTAGAGGAAGACCAAAGAGGAGATTTATGGATGCAGTGAGAGAGGACATGAAGTTAGTTGGTGTGAGAGAAGAGGATGCAGAGGATAGGGTTAGATGGAGGCAGATGATTCGCTGTGGCAACCCCTGAAAGGGAACAGCCGAAAGACAAAGAAGATAAAGCTTTACAGATCATAAGTAGCAGACACATCTTGAGATCAACTGTTATTAGATATTTTGGGTGCCTTTCACATTGATTTACAAGAAAAAGTGATAATAAGCAGGAAAGACCATGGAATTAGGGGGAGGGAGGGAGGGAGGTACTTTATTAATCGAGAAGAAACTAAACTATTCGTTCATCTTTTGTTAGTTTGTGCCACTAGAACTGATGAAATAAAAACTTTAATGTAAAATGTCTGTCTTGTTATGTAATTAATCTCAAGTTAATAAACTAATAATTAATCAATTGCTGATTGCTAACGTGTTCAACTATTTGTTAAGAACAATAAAAAAAAAATTGAGAAGACTTCCTATCCCTAGATTCTGAATAAAGCAGATTGTTTTAAACACAATCTTCCCAGTTCTAGAGTGCATCAAAGCCACAGTTACAAGCTCTAGAGCCTGTCTCAAGTACCTAATTAGTAATTACAAAGTCATAGGCTTCAAAAGTCAGAGTTAAGGCGATGTGACCGGAGCTGGTAAAATTCAGATCAAGTACACAATCCTAATCTCTAGTGTCCAAGTAGAGTGTATAAAGTGTATAGCCATAGAGTTCAGTATCCTAACTGTAGTCCAGGTCCAGACTACAGAAAGGGATATGGTTTCAATATGAGCTGTTTTCAGCTATGCAACATTCTTTAGTCCATTTTTATAGTGTGCCCTACAGTCTGAGAAGCCACATAAGCCTGTTTGGGACAGTGAACAACTCCACAAAACCATTCGAGGCGAGTGTGTTATGATTTAAACACAAAGTGCTGAACCCGAAGGCGTACTCGTTAGCTTCATTAGCCTGGTGGCTCACACAGAGTTTAAATACAGATTCGCTGATGTGGGGAATTCCCGTCTGAAAGAAACTCTCTTGGGAATAGGAAGTCTCTCTTGCTCTAACGTTCGCTTGCACGCACACACAGACAGCTTTCCTGCTTCCTGCCCCTAAAATTAATTAGTCTAAAATGGGAAAAGAGACACGTATAAATAAGTGTCAGATGCTGGGAGCGAGACTTAAAAACTAAAGCGATGGAAAGCAAAGTGCCATGCTTAGGATATCAGTCATGCATGTAATGCACTATTAATCAACATTACATGCATTATATTGTCTAAATATTAGCTTGAAATGTAGTAATTTAATCATTTTCCAGATATCGTTCTTCCTATTGTTGGATGTTAAGATGAAAAGCATGAATTAGTTTTTGATCAAGATGAGAAGATGAGATTTAGCTTGCTAGCATATAGCTAATCTTTAATGCAAAATGTGTAAAAAGAAAGACTTGGAGCTGGAAAACGAGATGGAACAGCCAGGGATGTTAATGTTTCCCTCAAATACTGTATGTCGGGGAAAATATTATTTTAAAAAAATTGAGAATCTACTTAAAAATAATAATAATAATAAAGGATGAAGCGTAGCCTGACACAGAAAACAAGGGCTAATAAAAGAAACTTCCACAATAAATGTATTAACACTTGCGATATTAGCATTGCTGAATTAGCAATGTTACTGTAGCACTGTGGGGGGAGGGGGGGCATAGAAAATACCACAGAATGAAATGAAATTTAACAGTGTGGAATAAAGATAAAATGTGCACTTTGCATTATTTCCGGCGTGGGATTAACACATGCTGTAAGCATTAACAAACTTTAACAAAATTACTTTAACAAAATTACATTAACAAAATAGGAGTCTTGGAGACGCCTCAAAGGTAACAATAATACTGCCACAAAAACTAGCTAATTCAGAGATTTAGCATTCGATAAACTGTGTAATCTAGCTAAATAAACAGATATAAATATGTATATATTTAAATCACACAGACCCTAAGGTTGTCTGAAACCCTGCTGTGCTAGGGTTTTTCATTTTAACATTTGTTAATTATTGCATTTGTAGAATTAGCATGTGATGTTATCAACAAGAATGAGTGGTTTACATAAACATAATTCAGATTTAAGACTTTATGAATTAAATTGCCGCTTTCACACGGAAAGCACTTATCATTAGGTAAGCCTGAATATGAGGACTCTATACTTAAGAATGTTAAACCTAGACAAGTAAACAAAAGAGATCTTTAAGCATTTCAAGTACTAATGTTGAGAAAAAACAATAATTTTTTTTTTTTTAAATGCAAGTTCTGAACAAGCTAAAGAACCGAAATCATGTGGATATTCTGATACTGCTGTTTGTATTCACTTTTGTTGGTGTTTTTTTTTTTTTGGTAGTAAAACAGACCATAATAGAGACCGGGTTGGTTAAAGTGTCACTAGATAACCAGGTAATATGTGCACTTGCTAAACTCGCCAAATGTGAAAAATGACACCAAAACATGCAGTGTCATGAATGACCACTAGAGGTTCCAAAAGCAAGTCGGTCCCCATAGACCCCATGTTAAAATGGCCTTGGCTTATGACACATGCACATGTAAAATTATACGCAACCCATCAGTTATTTTAAAAGTATTAATCCGTAAAAGTATCAAAATTAGGGGCGTGACCAATTTTACTGACAACTGTATTGCTGCACTTTGGACTGTGGGAGAAAACCAGAGTATCTGGAGGGAACGAACCAAGCACAGGGAGAACATGCAAATTCCATGCAAGTAGACCCAATTTATGACTCGAAGCCTAGAGTCGGGTCTCCAGAGCCACAGTGCTAATCACTATGCCTACCTCAGTAATACTAACATTTACAATGTTGTTGATATTGTAGTAGATATACAATGATGTAACTTACCACAAGAAACGTAGGCATTGACAGAATGACATGCTGGGTATGGTTGACGGACTTCAATCAAATGCATTAGCATATATATTAACGTTAGCCACCATAGGATCTTAGTCAAGTTAAAGCTAAGCTCTCTAGCTTGTGGGTGATAACTGAGTTGGGTAGGTGCGTTTCAAACCTCACCCAAGCGCCATTCATTTTGCCCACTGCCCATTTTATGGATTAACTGTGATTTAGGCAGCATCAGCTCCTGCTAAGATGGTGCGACTAGAGCTCATATAGTTGAGCTTCAAAAATGCTCTCCAGAAAACCAATGGGTGACATCATGGAGGGTTTGGAGGGAACAACTTTCCTTAGCTGTTGATATGCTGTCGACAGCTAAGGAAAGCAGCATGGATGTGTGCTAAAGCCGCTATTAATGAACAGATCTCAGCCGTGAAGTGAAAGACAGTGCCAGAGTGTGAGTCAGAGCTTGGACGTGTGGTTAACTCACGCAGATGTGTGAAAGAGCCAGATGAGCTCATGAGAATGTTTGTCCAACAGGTGATCAACCGTGCTTTGGTTGTGTCCTCATGAGCTAAAAGCTATTTTCTTTTGTAAGAAGAAAAAAACAACAACATGTTGAGACATATTGCAACGGTGTAGCAGGTAGACTCAGATATAGAGGTATAGGCTGTAAAAAAGAAAGCATGACAGAGTGACAGATGTAAAAAGAGACAAACATGCAGAGACAGATGCAGAAATCAAACAGAGAGAGACAGAGATATACAGTGTAAGACAGACAGAATAGCCCTTGGGTGGTAAATTACAGGTCTGTATATTTTAACAGGACATTTGATTTGAGGTTAAAAGGAATGCAGAAGTGTTTGTCTGTTTAGAGAGAAAGAAACATCTCATCATGAGCCATTAGCCTCCCAGAATGCAACATAAGTGCCTTAAATTATAACCACTGGGCCCTGTAATACACACATCATTGAGAACTAACATCACACTGACAGACAAGTAAACAGAAACAAGCACAAAAACCTTTAGGTGGAACAGTATGATTGAAAAAGTAAATATCGAGCAGCTGTTGTTGGTGTCAGAAGTTGATCCGTAGAGCTACAAGGAACGCCATCCAACCAGATAAAAACCAGCTGTAGCTTGATCTAGCCTCTTACCCAAACCAAGCAGCAAGCTGAGATCCAGCATGAGGCAAGATTAAAAGTAAGGGTTTTAAAAGTAAGGGTTTTGACCCGTTCTGATCTGACTCACCTTGTAAGGCAGCGATATTTTGTGTGATGAGGAGCTTCAGGTTGGAGCTGAAGGTCTGCAAAAGGTTCTGGATGTCCTGATGGACTGTTGTCTGGAACCACTCCTCCACCTTCCTTGTGCAGCAGGTCGCACTGCTGCTAATACACACCTGAAGATCCGACCCTATCAGTGCCAAAAATAGATATTAAATCATCCGTTTGAGTGTGGCTTAACAAACAAAAAACATTTATCTAAAACTGCTCAGATACAGGTACAGGACTGAAAATGAGAGCCAAAACCTTGCCGAAGAGTCCTCCGGAAATGCTGGAGAACTATTCCTCAAGACTAAATAAGAAAAGTCTGGCACTTTGGAAGCAATATACTGTATGAAGAAATGAGGGGTGGCTGAAGACTTTTGCACAATACAGCACATCGACCAACAGACTTCTGTATAACTCATTAGCAAATGTGGGTTCATGTCAGTTTTGCGATCACGTTCTAGCTATCGATTATGAACAGAGTGCATAGTTGCAAGATCTTGGCCCGTATTAACTAAGTATCTCAGAGGAGGAAATCTAAGGCTACTTTTACACTGTCAGTTAAATGTGACTCAATTACGGTTTTTTGCTCATATGTGACACATATCAGATATGTCCTATGCCCGACTTCTTCGCGGTTTAATGACGTAATGTTGTTCTCCGGTGGAAGTGCGTGTGGAATGATAACATTGCAGGTGACATGGAGGAGGAAAAGCCCCCCCCCCGCCTTGTGTTAATGCTTATTTAGGCTAAATAACATTAAGAAATCAGTATTTGGTGAATGAAGCATATGCACAGGCTGCAATTTGTTTTTTCCTCCTCCTCAGTTTCAAAATCATGTTGACGTTTCGCGAACTTTGCATATATCGCAGAGCTAGCGTCAAACATATTTCCTTTGCCCATCTTGGCTTTTGTGTAGTGCAAGAACCTCCCTTTAAGTATGCACAATGTTTCAGATGGTATGGCAAGTGTAAACACGTGAATCGGATATGGGTCATAGTTGAAAGAACGTGTAAACAGACGGTCAAAAAAATTCTCAGAGTGACGCAATTTTTATCCTACTTTTAGGAGTAGGAGTACGATCAATTATTCAACATTCCTAAACTAGGAAATCCTATTCCTAGCTGGTTAGGAGTAGCGAGGAAATGGCATTCAGGCAGAAATGCCTGGAGCATAGAGGAGAGATGTTTTTGTAACACTGATTAACATGGAGGTCATAAAAGATACATTTGGACAAAAATGAAAAATTTTTTATAAATACATCATGTGCTGAATGTAACCGATTAATTAACGAACATGTATGCTATCTCTGCAGGTGACTAATACTGCACGGTTTTTAGTAACAGTGAAAATTCAGCTTTGAAACCATGACACAGCTAACAAAGTCAGAAATAATAAATTACACTTTCATTCAGACTTACAAGCTGCATTCATGGAATTGTGGGCATCATTCATGGCACACACATTCAAATAATCACATTTATTTATACATCTTATATAATTATATTAAATAATTTGAGTATACACAACTGTTATTTTTAGATTCCCTATTATAAGCAACAGAGGGTGTACACCGTATTTCACACTCCTACTCCTCGCTGGAAAAAAAATTGAATAGGTAGCTTTTAAAGAACTTGTATGTCCTACTCTGAGCTAGGAATATTTTCAGGACTAAATGAGCTTTGAGCCTGATTCCTATGTGTGATTTGAGACGGTAGCCCTAAGCCATCGAATTAAGTATAGTTAAACATGTTGCTAGTTTTTCAGATCATCAATCCGCACAACAACTTGCCACGATGGGTGACCTTCCTAACACAACCCTCCCATTGTATATGAACTGGGGACCAGCACTGCATGCAGTGGCTGGGTAGTATTGGGGTGTGGCAACCAACTGACAGTGGGGTTTGGACCCCGGATCCTCAAACCAACAACCAAGAGCCTTAACCACCTGAGCTCCCACTCCCTCAAGTATAGTTAAACATAGTACCCGCAAAATTCGAGTTTCAAGATGCAGTTTCAAGATCTCAAGTCAAATCACTCTCAAAGTGCGTTTTCCTAGAGCGTGAGTCAAATCTGTTGTCCAAAGCAATAAAGATTCTGGGCTCTTAAAAACGTGATATGCTGGACCCCAAATCTTTAAGCCAGGAATTTTATATACAGTGGTGTGAAAAACTATTTGCCCCCTTCCTGATTTCTTATTCTTTTGCATGTTTGTCACACTTAAATGTTTCTGCTCATCAAAAACCGTTAACTATTAGTCAAAGATAACATAATTGAACACAAAATGCAGTTTTTAAATGAAGGTTTACGTTATTAAGGGACAAAAAAAACTTCAAATCTACATGGCCCTGTGTGAAAAAGTGATTGCCCCCCTTGTTAAAAAATAACTTAACTGTGGTTTATCACACCTGAGTTCAATTTCTGTAGTCACCCCCAGGCCTGATTACTGCCACACCTGTTTCAATCAAGAAATCACTTAAATAGGAGCTACCTGACACAGAGAAGTAGACCAAAAGCACCTCAAAAGCTAGACATCATGCCAAGATCCAAAGAAATTCAGGAACAAATGAGAACAAAAGTAATTGAGATCTATCAGTCTGGTAAAGGTTATAAAGCCATTTCTAAAGCTTTGGGACTCCAGCGAACCACAGTGAGAGCCATTATCCAACAAATGGCAAAAACATGGAACAGTGGTGAACCTTCCCAGGAGTGGCCGGCCGACCAAAATTACCCCAAGAGCGCAGAGACGACTCATCCGAGAGGCCACAAAAGACCCCAAGACAACATCTAAAGAACTGCAGGCCTCACTTGCCTCAATTAAGGTCAGTGTTCACGACTCCACCATAAGAAAGAGACTGGGCAAAAACGGCCTGCATGGCAGATTTCCAAGGCGCAAACCACTTTTAAGCAAAAAGAACATTAAGGCTCGTCTCAATTTTGCTAAAAAACATCTCAATGATTGCTGAGACTTTTGGGAAAATACCTTGTGGACCGACGAGACAAAAGTTGAACTTTTTGGAAGGTGCGTGTCCCGTTACATCTGGCATAAAAGTAACACAGCATTTCAGAAAAAGAACATCATACCAACAGTAAAATATGGTGGTGGTAGTGTGATGGTCTGGGGTTGTTTTGCTGCTTCAGGACCTGTAAGGCTTGCTGTGATAGATGGAACCATGAATTCTACTGTCTACCAAAAAATCCTGAAGGAGAATGTCCGGCCATCTGTTCGTCAACTCAAGCTGAAGCGATCTTGGGTGCTGCAGCAGGACAATGACCCAAAACACACCAGCAAATCCACCTCTGAATGGCTGAAGAAAAACAAAATGAAGACTTTGGAGTGGCCTAGTCAAAGTCCTGACCTGAATCCTATTGAGATGTTGTGGCATGACCTTAAAAAGGCGGTTCATGCTAGAAAACCCTCAAATAAAACTGAATTACAACAATTCTGCAAAGATGAGTGGGCCAAAATTCCTCCAGAGCGCTGTAAAAGACTCGTTGCAAGTTATCGCAAACGCTTGATTGCAGTTATTGCTGCTAAGGGTGGCCCAACCAGTTATTAGGTTCAGGGGGCAATTACTTTTTCACACAGGGCCATGTAGATTTGGATTTTTTTTTCTCCCTAAATAATAAAACCCCTCATTTAAAAACTGCGTTTTGTGTTTACTTGTGTTATCTTTGACTAATAGTTAAATGTGTTTGATGATCAGAAACATTTTGTGTGACAAACATGCAAAAGAATAAGAGATCAGGAGGGGGGCAAATAGTTTTTCACACCACTGTATTTGCTTATTTATGTTTCAATAACAATATAATTTGTAGGGGGCTTGCCACTCAGGGATACTTAAAAATGTACCAACTAACAGCCTTCACCTTTACAGCACCTATAGCAATGGATTCAAACGTCTCTAGCTGTAGCATTTGAGTCAAGAGCTCTGGAGTCCACTATGTGTCCAAGGTCTATAGATAATGTTAGTTTTGGAAAATAATGCTCCATAGGCCAGATATCTTAACTTTTGCACCACAAGAGGGGTCACTTATATCTAAAAGTTTGAAAGTAACTCTATTGAGGGTCTGGAGAAGAAACAGACAGTTTAAAAGGTCAGTTCCATTAAGTAAGCTGCTTTTATCCTCATCGCCTGCAAAATGTATCTTGGAATGTTAATAAATATTAGGATAATTTTTGTAAAAAGATATGTGCAGAAATAGTTGAGCTACTGTATGAGTTGTAAAAAAATTTTTGTAATTAGAATTGTTTTCAGCACGTTCCTTTTAAGTCTTTTCTTTGAATTCCATTAATTTGTCTGTGTCATTATAAACATGTGCACCTTGTTACCGTTAACAATTAATTAATAATCGATTATTGATTGTTAACATGTCAAGAAGTTACAACAACAAGTCATTTCAACCATTCAACCATTTATTTAGCCAAGCATTTTTATAAATAGATTTGCCATAAGGTAAAGGAGCAGATCTGGGGGACTCATGGACGTAGAGTATTATGGTGAACTGGTATGTTTAGATGCTGTCTTCCTCACTCTCATTTGATCACTCAGGTTTGTTGACGGTGAGGTGATTGTTAGCTTTACATCTCAGGGAGCCCTCATGTTTGTGTTTCCTTCTGGCTCTCCCTATTAGTTATGCTGTCATAGTTAGTCCTGCCGGAGTCCCTGCTTGCACTCTACAGTAAATATACATTCACATTAGACATTGTGACTGTGACCATACCTAATTGCAATCTCTCCTCCTCTTCTCTTTCTCCCCCTCTTTCTCTTTCCTCTCTCCCCCTGTCTCCCCCTTTCACTCTTTCTCTCTCTCTCTCTGTCGAGCTACACATGTGGTTCCTGAGCTGCCAGTGATCCAGACTCCCTCTGCCCTCCGGACCTGTCTGACCCATCCTGGTGCCCCGCTTCTGGTTGGAGGTCTCATCGCATGGATGCCCCGTGTGTCTCTTTGGGATGCGTCTGGTGTCTGGGGATGATTCTATCTACTTAGAAGACGGTTCTGGCCTCGACTGGTGTTAGCAGCTGTTTCTCTGAGGACTTGACAATTCGATAGTTCAGGACTGGAACTTTCTACAAGTCTATCTGAGTCTCCAATAACTACTGGACTCCATTTTACATCAACTATTATAACATCAATTAACATCAACTATTATAGCTGAACCTAACACTTAACACTGTATAAATGCAGATCATTTCCTGCTATCTGTTTCACCCAGATGAGGATGGGTTCCCTGTCGAGTCTGGTTCCTCTCAAGGTTTCTTCCTATTACCATCTCAGGGAGTTTTTCCTTGCCACTGTCGCCCTCGGGCTTGCTCACCAGGGACTATCTGAACATTTTGATTCATACACATTCACATTCCATACAAACTTAAATAATTCTCTTGATTGTGTAAAGCTGTTTTGAGACAATGTCAATTGTTAAAAGCGCTATACTGTACAAATAAAACAGAATTGAAATTGAATTGAATTGAATATACAGTTCAGTACACGATGAAACAAAACAGCGTTGCTGCAGGACCAAGGTGCTACATACAACATAAATTTACAAGATAATTTAACAAAAACTAACTAGCTAAGAAACCTAATTGTGAGAAATTCCCATCCCTAGCCTGGAGTATGGACTCACAGGGTCTCACAGGGTCTCTCTGGTTGCCCATCTGGGGCCAATGCTTAAAGCTTCTAGGCTTTTAATTAAATACACCACTATGAACCATCCAAAGAACCCATGAAGAGCTCCTTTCTCAAAAGCATGCACTCAGGGGAACATCTTGTTCCTGCTTATCTCTTTGAGCGATATCATCGAGGCCAGCAACAACTCTTCATACACAACACGCACATGATACCAGGACACACTGCTGTATATGCAGGTCAGCCGTGCAGCTGCGAGTCTAAACATGAACTGGTGCACGTGAGTATAAGAGACTCTGCATCCATCAAGCGTTTATCTTTCAAGAGAGAGATTCTCCAGCGCTGAATCAGACACGCAGAGGACCTGTGTTTTTGTACATCGACACACGCTTGTGGTTTTCAAATTAAATAATTTTCTCGATTGTCATCTCCTCCTCGTCTCCTAGTCATCTGGATAATCTGATATGGTGAGCCTCAGGCAAGGTTTTTTTCCCTGCTGAACCTCCACCCAAATGTTTCATATTCAGACGGATTTATTTGACAAAGCCGGCGACGCGTCACTTCAACGCTACGCTTACAAGACTCGGCACGCCTCGAAACTCAGCGGTGAAAATGCAAACACGATGTTCAGGGATGCAGAAAAGGACACTTTTTAGGATCCATCCGAAATTCCAGTCTAACTTGAGAAGTTCTAGAATTCACACTTACAGTCATTTCAGAGTGCTCGAAGGCATCTGACTGGCAGAACAAATAAAGTTTTATCTTCTGACATCAAATACGTACATGGTCATTTTTTCCAGTCTAGTTAAAGCACTCACTGCTCTCCCAATCAAACAGACTAACTCTCACAACTCAACAGTCCTACCCGAACCTTTCGAACCCTCGTTCTGGTAAACATTCCCTCGAAGCACGAGCGTGTACGTGTCGTCCTTGTTGTCAGACGGAAACTTAACGGTGCCAAACACGGACATGAAGCTCTTCTTATCTCATCCTTGGGAGATAGAGGGATAAAATGGCTTAGACAGGAAAACCGCCTTCTCCTAAACTTGGCAGGGTTCAAAGTGTTTACTGATCAAGATCGAATCTTTGGGCCCGCACAAGCGTAAGTCTGTAATGAAACTTGCAACAAGGACACACCTCAAAGTGGACGTAGATGAAGAAAATCTAAAGTATTAGTGGGCTGTAGCAGTAATCAGTACCTTGCTTGTGTAAATGCATTGTATATACAAAATGTGAATGCATCGGATGATGTGAGGAAAGAGTTGAAATCAGAGCTGCTGACTGGCAGCCTTCTGCAATTCCCCTTATGACATCATAAGCCACATCAGTGAGGATGTACCATAGTTCAATCTGTTTCTTACCTGACTCAGGTGTCTTTGGTACACCGTCTGTCACGCTGATCTGCTGCAGAATTATGCGCACTCCTTCGCAGCTCTTCGGGTTTTGTTGATTTCTGTCAGCAAGAGCAGTGAGGCACAGACACACCAACCACCACCACCACCTCTCCATTTTAGCTCCAACAATCCAGCTGCAGTAATGATGCTGTTCAGAGAGACTCCGGGTGTCTTGATTCACTCGCAGGTGATCCTCCAAAGATGGCACGGGATCAGAGGAAAAGCCACATTAAAGCTCGGAGTAACTGCAGTGAAATTTTCATGACGTCAGTTTCTTCTAGCATGTCCTGACAGGTATGAACAAAATTAATCTTAAAGAAACTTTAACCCCATGAGACCAGTTTAAACTTTAAGCTTATAAGATCCCATAACAGATGTTTAAATAATGTATGTTCAATTGAATATCAAAACTAAACTCATTAAACCTCAAACACGATTCAGTGAATCTTTACAAATGAATCATGAAGCCTAAATAAACAGTTAACTTGATTCATAAATGATTTATTTAATCTTAATGTTCAGTAAACCTTCAAATTAATAAAACAAAAAAACAAAATGAACTAATATGATAAATATTATACAGCTCGAAGATTCTGCAAAGCTTTGTAGCACCTGAACATCATTTACGTAACTTAAAAATGTGTTTAAATAGATTTACATTATCATTAAACAACGTACAGTAAACACTCCGGATTTTTATTCACTATACAGTTAATACATTACAAATAAATACACAGCAATGCATTAAACCTTACAATGAATGCTTTAACTTGAAAACTAAATTTAAACTCAAACAAATAAAAAGGAAAATTAAGTGACTCACTATAAATCATACAAATGAACAAAATTCAGTAGAATAAACCTTACAAATGCTCACTCTAAATCTAAAAATGATTCATCGTACCTCTAAAATGACTCAGTAAACCTTAAATCCAGGGATTTGCACCATTTCACATAAACATCCCTTAAGCAAAAACACAAGCCAATAAAAGATGTTAAAGGGCACTTCTGTGTGGAGGGGAAAAAACGAAGAGAAAAAAAAAACCCTTAAGTTCTTTAACATTATGAATCTGATGTATTGGCTGATTAAGAGCTGCTTTACCTCAGGAGACATTTCTTAAACTGCAAATTAACATCTTTAAAACTGCATTAAAATAAAATTTACACTCCCCAAAAACCTTAAAACTACTGTATTTTTAAGCCTGAAAACAATTAAAAACCATGAACAAAAATACGTATATAGTGAGCAAACAAAACTGAATGTCTATGAATTTTTTTTTTTTAAGTTTTGTATATTTATTTCAAAATGATTCTATTAATTTCTAAATCAGTAATTAAAAAAAACAAGCCATTCTGGACTGACTTAAGCTCAATTTCTTATTCTAATTATTTAAGAACAATGCTTAACATCTTTGAAAAATCTTTCAAAACTGAAGCTTATCCAGAAGAGCTGCTTTAAGATCTTAGAAATACCTACCGCTGCTTTAATCCTCAATCGAGCTGCATTAAGACTTCAAAACCTCAACAGTTACATTAAATGTCCGAGGCTGAAGTCTCAGGAGAAAGACAGAGAAAAGTTCAGGAAAAATCAGAAGAGCTTTACTCAAGTTCAGAAAAATCCAAACTGTACCTGAGATGATGTGCATTAAGTCTCGCACGGTGCTGTAACAACCATACACACACACACACACACACACACACACTGCTTTCATGGAGCTGTCAAAGCAACATGGGCGGTGTCCTGGAAGTGTCTCCGCCTCCCCCAGCTCTTTCTGCTCCTCAAACTGACATGACTCACACACCACCTGAACACACTGCTGAAGTTCAACCCTGCTCTTTCCCGAAACTACGTCTTCATCCGTCACGGTTCCTGAAGAAGTTCTGTCAGAGCTACACGCTATAATCTGCAGTGCCGTAACGAGCCTTTAATCAGCTTCTTCTCAAATCATGTGGAATTAAAGCAAATGTCAAGTCTTTCCCTCCTTTAACTTCCCAAATGCCACAATGACACCTAGAGGACAAGAGAGAAAAACACAAGTAGCCCACATGAGACGAGGATTAGGGACAGGAAGAGAACGAAGGAAGAAACTGAAGAGGAATAAGGAAGGATGAAATAGAAAGAAAAGAAAGAGAAGGTGAATGAAAAAGAGAAAAAGGAAATGAGAAAGAGAAACAAAGAATGAAGGCAGAAAAGAACCGACAAAAATGTAAGTGGGATGGGAAAAAAGGGGGGATACATGTAAAGATATATGAGGAAGAAAAAGAATAAACCCAAGTGCAATGAAGCGAGGACGAAAGTATACAGGGAATCTGGAAAGTATTTACAGCACTTCACTTTTTTCACATTTTGCAGCCTTATTTCAAAATGGATTAAATTCAGTATTTTTCTCAAAATTCAACAAACAATACTGACAACGTGAAAGACGTTTTTGAAATCTTACACAAAAAAAACTATTAATAAAAAATGTAAAAAATCACATATACATAAGAATTCACAGCGCTTGCCAGGACAATCAAAATTGAGCTCAGGTACATTCTTTTTCTTTTTGGAGATGTGTTTCTATAACTTGATTCGAGTCCACCAGTGGCAAATTCAGTTGACTGGAAATTATTTTAAAAGAAACACATCTGTCTATATACGGTCCCACTCTGTAAAAAATCTAACCTAGGGTTTACTTAAAAAAATCATGGCAACAAAGTGACACCTAACATATTTAAGTAAATTTTACTGCTATAATAATGCGTAAGAAACATTTAACATAAATTATTTAAATGTAAGACAAAATATATATTCATTTTCTATACCACTTAATCCTGTGTTCAGGGTCGCGGGGGACCTGGAGCCTATCCCAGGAGACTTCGGGCACTAGGCGGGGTACACCCTGGACAGGGTGCCAATCCATCGCAGGGCACACACACACATACACACACTCACACACCCAATCACACACTACGGGCAATTTAGGAACGCCAATTAGCCTAACCTGCATATCTTTGGACTGTGGGAGGAAACCGGAGTACCCGGAGGAAACCCACCAAGCACGGGGAGAACATGCAAACTCCATGCACACAGAGACGGGAATCGAGCCTGGCCGGGGAATCGAACCCAGACCCTGGAGGTGCAAGGCGACAGTGCTAACCACTACACCACCGCGCACAAAATATATATTTAATTGCAAATTAAATCAAGTCTTTTATTGTGTTGGATTTAATATTAACTGTCGGAAATATAATGTATTCAGCATAAATATTTTAAGGAAAACAGTTACAAAAAAATTTTACATTCAGTGAATATCTGAGAGAAATCTGGAAACAGATTGAGTTATTTTTATTTAATATTTGAGAGAAATTGACTAACATTAATTAAATATTTAAGTGAACCGACAGTGAACATAATTTTTTTTTTAAGTAAACCCTAGGTGAGATTTTTTTTACAGTCTAGGTAACAGTGCATGTCAGACCATAAACCAAGACAAAGTCCAAGGAATTGTCTGTAGATCTCTCAGACAGTTCAACTCGAGGCACAGATTTGGGGAAGTGTATAGAAAAATGTCTGCAGCATTAAGGGTCCAGATGAGCACAGTGGCCTCCATCATCCATAAATGGATAAAGTTATAGAAACCACCAAGACTATCTCGAGTGATCCGCCTGTCCAAAGTGAACGATCGGAGGAGACAGGCTTAATCAGGGAGGTGATTAAAAACCTGATGAACGGTGTGAAAGAGCTCCAGTGTTTCCCTGTGGAGAGAGGAGAAAGAAAGAAAAACCATCTTATAGCATCATACTCAAAAAGACTTCAGGCTGTAATTGGTGCTTCAAAAAATGTTTCTCATGATCGGAGTCTCCTCCAGGTGGCTGTCCTGTGCCTTTTACTGAGGAGTGGCTCCCGTCTGGACACTCGACCACACAGGCCTAATTGGTGGTGTGTTGTAGAGATGAGATGGTTGTTGTTCTCTCTCCACTGAGAAATGCTGAGATAATGCAAGAACCTTTGGGTTCTTGGCCACCTCCGAGGCAGCCTGTTCAAGGAAGAGTGGTGGTGGTTCCAAACTTCTTCCATTTATGTATAATGGAGGCCACTGTGCTCATCTGAACCTTTAATGCCGCAGAAATTTTTCTGTACCCTTCCTCAGATACAATCCTGTCTCGGAGGTCTACAGACGATTCCTTGGACGTTATGGCTTGTGCTCGGACCTGCGCTGTTAACTGCGGGACCTCATATAGAAAGGTGTGTTTCTTTTGAAATAATGTCCAATTAACTGAATTCACCACTGGTGGATGCCAATCAAGTTGTAGAAACATCACAAGGATGAACAATGGAAAGAGGATGCAGCTCAATTCTGAGTGTCATGGCAAAGGGTGTGAATACTTCTGCACATGTGATTTATTATTTTTTTTATTTGCAAAGATTTCAAAGAAACTTCTTTGACGTTATCATTGTTTGTAAAAAAAATTTAAATAAGGCTGTAACATGGCATAATGTGGAAAAAGTGAAGCGCTGTGAATACATTCCCTGTAACTATGTAATAAGCAGGATGTCAAGGGGGGGAAAAAAAGGACAAGAGAAAGGAAAAAGAATTATCATACAAAAAGAGGAAGGAGGGAAGACAGAAAACATGGGGGGAAAGGGAAATACAAGGAGGTAAAGAAATAACAGAGGTATAAAAAAAAAAGGAAAAAAAAAGAAATGTAGAATTAAGCAAGGAAGAAAGAAAGTGTGAATAAGTAAGGAGGCAAAAGAAAAGGCAGAAAGAAAAGAAAGGATAAGAGAAAATGTTTTTTTACAGAATAAGGAGGGAAGATAGGAAAGACTGGACAGCAAAGAGGGTGGGGAAAAGAAGGCTACAAATATACAAGTATAAAAAAAAAAAAAGTAAAGATGGAAAAGAGAAAAAAACAGGAAGACGGTAATTGTTTATATTTGAAATTGCAAGAAAAAAAAGGACAAAGGAAGAGAGCGAAAAGAAGTATGAGGGGGAAAAGGGATGAAAGATCAAAAAGGGAGTGTGATGAAGGAAGACAGGAACAGCCTGGAAAAGAATGGAGGAAAAAAACAAGGGAAAGAAGGAAAATTGGTGGAGAAAAAAAAAATTGAAAGCTACAATATTTACATACAATATTACTAAACAAGCTTAAAAATTAGTCTGTTTTCACGATTGAATTATAACAAACTCATGACATTCAGGTAAAAAAGCAAATGAATGGATGAAAGAGAGGAAGGAAAAAGAGGATAAAGAAGAAAGATGTGATGAGAGGAAGTAAAGAGGAAATTAGTTTTTTTTATCATATGTACTGGTAAAGAGTTAAACATTGTTCTCAGTGTAGAACAGACTTTCAGAGACACCGCTGTGTTCAAGGAGACACTTAATGGAGATAAAACTTAATTAGGAACACAGCCATATTTTAAGATGCTCCTGAAGGAGCCTGGTTTTTAAAGAGAAACCAAAACCACCATTCTTACTGGAATGCAAGACAAAAAAAAAAAAAAAAAAAAGTTAACAATAAATGGATCTAAAAATCATGCACTGATATGAGAACCCCAACCACTACCTTACAAAAAAAATAAAACATTTAAAAGACCAATGATGAGGGGCATTCAACTCAAACAGGGACTTAAAAACTGGGCATAAAAAGTGATTGACATTTACAGATTTCAAGCCCAGTATGGTGATGAGACTTAGCCGAATCGTGCAAACGGTTTAAAGAAGGTTGTATGTCCACTGAACAATTATTTATAGAGAAATAAAAGGAATTTGCACTGAGATCTATCAGAGTTCTGTTATTCTGCGGAATAAAATTTCCCGGTTTGACTTGAACACTTTATCCACACAACTCCGATTTTAGAAATCCAAAATGTTAAAGAGAAGCACAATTGTTGACTTGTTCAAAGAGAGAAGGTACACAAGCACACGTGAAATTTTAAAAAGGTTTTAAATTGAACCATGTATTAAATATTTAATTTGTAAAATAAAAACACTGGAAACTTTAAGAGAAGTTCAAAACACAGGTAAATTCCTTGTCCAAATGTTCAAGTTCAACCAGTAGTTTTCTCCTTTACAATTGCTAATACAAAAAAAATAAAAATTAAAGTAAAAAAAAGAAAATGAGTTGTGGGATGCCTGTTGCAATCTTGGTTCCATTGCCAGGCTGCTGATTTAATTAACACATTTTTCATTTGTTTGGCCAATTGAATAAAATTTTAAGTTAAAGAAAAGTTTAATATGCGCATGGCATTTCCAGAGTCAAAGAGTAATCATGTTCCAAACTCAATTTGCAACAGTCATTTTGACACCTTTACATAAGTCATTGTTTTGAAAGGGGCAATTCGATAAAATGTTTTGCTATGACCCAGAGTTAAAAGAAATATCTGGAGCACAGCCTGTTAAGATATTTAGTTATGCCAAGAAATACTAAAAAGCATGAGATTAGAACATGCATACATGTACCCATTTACAAAAAGACAAACACTCAGTTAAAAAACAAATTTTAAAAACACCAAATTATTTAGAAATCAATTTTATTTCCAGTTACATTTAAACACTGTTGCACATCCAGGCAGATTTATATAATGATATTTCTACAGATCGCTTCATCCAGTATGCTGGAACTTCCACACTCCTGTACAGGCCGGGACAAGTGCAATACGTCTGTCGGCGCACACACAGCATTGTCACCGATCCCAACCTGCACAGCAAGGGGACGAGGAGGACGGGGACGGATGCAGGGTCTCGAGCAGCCGCTGCTGCGCTCAGTTTTGCATGGATTTGCACAGCGAACGTAAAGACAAGCAGAATGCAAACCAGCAAAACTGAGCGAGTAACAGCGCAGTCAGGTTACATGGTCCTAAGTGAGAAGAATAACCATAACACACTACAAATGTCGAGGCGTTAGGAGAAAGAGGACAAAACATGGAGGAAAAAGAAAAACGGAGAACAGAAAAGGAGCGATTGTGAACAAGACATGTAAGCATGATTTAAAAAAAATAAATAAACAAAAAGTGGACATGTTCTCGGCAAACAGGAAGTGATGCGGCACACCGAGAAGTGTCGCTTTGAAGCTGAAAGTACTTTAAGTGCTCACACTGCAGTAGATCGCTCACACACTACCTGCACTATAAGCACTTTAGCACTGCTCGAGCTCGGACCGTGTGTCTCGGCCGGCGGGACGGAGAAGAAGCAGGTCGCCGTCAGTTTTGCATAGATTTGCACAACTCGTGTTTTCTTGTGGTGCAACTATGCAAAACTAGCCGAGATCTGCACAGAGCGGACGGTGTGGGTTTGGGGGGATTGAGGGCGACGAGCGTGTCCGAGATGCCAGTCACGACCCCTCATGCCAGAAGGAGCACTTAGGGCAGTAGGTGCTAGTCTACTTCACTATCTGCACTAGATGCACCTTAGCACAAAGCCGCACAGGAGCGCTCGCCCGTTCCCTCGACAAGATGAGACGCCACGCTAGGGCCGACGTATCGCTAGAAGTGCCTCCACTGCAGTAGATATGTCTTATTACTACCTGCACTGTAAGCACTTTGGCAATACGCAGGCTTGTACACACACACACTGGGATGTCACTAGGATGATGAAGGAACCTTGGGTCAGACCTAAAGACTGGAAACAGACAAAAGGAGAAATTAAGGTTTTTGTTACAAACATGTGCTTCAAATTCCACTCATTCATAGAGTCATTCATAATGAGCTAGTTTCTTATTTATCTCTGCCAATCTTGTGATTATTAAGTATGTTTTGTTGAAAACGCCTCAATATAAAGTTCAGCTCAGAAAGCACGCGCGAGCAGCAAGGAGACCGCGCCGTGCGTTGGAATACCGCGCGTGCGCGGTCGGCGTGAAATAAGAAATCTCACGCATGCGCGCTCACCCATCCCCCTCATGATAAACGGTTAACATGGCGCCGGTGAGCTCGCTAGCCGAATGCTTAATCATTAGCGTGTAAACATTCGTCCACGTTCAAAACCGCTCGCCATATTACACAACAAGTACGTGTAAAAATAAATGTGCACAACATGTTGACGTTCTCAAGGGCGAGACGAGAACGCAATAACTTTAACCCGTGTTGTTGCCACAGCGCTGTGCTAATGCTAGCTGGCTAATGCTAACGGCTAGCGTGTTACGAAGCAAGCACGCCAAAAAGCACCGCAGCTGTAGAGTGGGGAAACAATTATATACATAAAATAAATTATAACACACAGATAATATGGGTTGGGTGAAAAAAACTGCTGAGGTGAAATGAAGGATTAACGATGAACAAACTGGTTAAGTGTAACGAAACTAGATAGTTAGCTAGTTAACTCCGTAGTTGAAACAAGCACCGTCTCGACTCTCACAAGACAAGTCGTTATTCCTTTAAATACCCAATTATACGGATTATTATTAACACATTAAATTACTAAAATGTATTTCTAATTATTTAACCCCGCGCGCCACTTTGGCGTTGCCTAGCACTGGTTGCTAAGCTGCTGCGGCAGTGGTGGTGGTGGGGCGCGCGCGGCCTACGGAAGCTGCTCCCCATGCGCTGCTTCGCTGTTTACCGCGCGCGCTTTGTTCTGTTAACAATAAACACGCACAAAAAGCGCGTTAAAAAATTTCAACAAAAATCACAATAACGCGTCACGGGATCGGCTTTTCGCGGGAGTGCACCGGAGCTCGAAACCTTGTTTAAGTTGCAAGGGGGTAACGGTGCAAGGTTCAAATCTCCCCCCTTCATGTTCTCATGGAGGAGCAGAGAGAGGGCGACCATGCGCCAGTCTTTACTACACTGTTTTCATCAGCCATAGTTGCGTTTTTTTACACGCCGCCCCGTGCGCGCATGAAATCTCCCGCCGCGCTCGAGATCAATCATTTAAAACAAAACAACATTTTTTTTTAACACGGGTCGCACTCGTGGGGATAAGGATCACGCACGCGACAACAGGTTCCCCGTGAATAAGGCAGAGTAAAGCCACCAGCTCACACACACACACTGTGAAATCCACCATGTTCAACATACACACACTTACCCCCGTTAATTGCCGACGTTCGGGCCCAAAAACGTGCACCGCAAACTTTTACACGCCGGAGCGAAGAGCACGCGCCACGAAGCCGCACCGCACCGGAAATATTGACCCAAAGCAGTTTGTAGGTCGTAGTAAAACTGAGAAAGTGGCGCGAAGGAAAAAAGCTGCGTAAACCATGTGCTGAATGAAGGGCGGATCCCGTGATATACGCCCAGCCCCCTCACCTCATTAGCATAAACACTACTTCCGGTCGGAACGTAAATAACATCCCATCTACCTTGTGTCTATGTTTTTTTTTAATGTACTTGTTTGCACGTGTGTGTGATTTCATAACCTGTGTTATGTCACACACTTTCCTTTAAGTGTGTCCAAACTGCAGCCCCATCTTCACCATAAACTAAACCTTTAAACATCTCCAAATCTCTACACTTCAAACATCAAGCAGATTTGGATTAAAGTGTAAAACTGATTAAGAGTAGAATATCATACTGATTAAATTCCAGAGCACACACGCTTTCAATAAGCACACACTCCCTAAAATCACACGCACGTTATAATCATATACTCAATGTAATCACACTCACACTCAGTATAATCAAAGACAGATCATAATCCCACACTCACTATAATTAAACAATTATTATAATCATACACTTCTTACAATCATACACACACTATAATCACACACTTATTATATTCGTACGCACAGTTTTGTAATTAAACACCTACTATAATTAAACACTCAGTAAAATCACACACTCATAATCAAACACTTCTTTCTTATAATTATATGCTCTCCATAATCACTAACATATCACTGCACTCTCTATAATACACACTCACCTTTTACAGACTTATTATAATCAAACACTCACTATAAACACACACCCATCAGAATTACAGTAGATAAATTAAGTTAAATAATCACACTCATTATAATTACTCATTCATTATAATCAAAGATTTACGATCATATGCTTATTATAATCACACACTCACTGTAAATACACATTAATTATAGGCGAACACTGTTAATTACACTCTCACTGTAATCACACACTTATTATATTCAAGCATGATTTATAATCACATACTCTCTATGATCACTCCTATTACAAGTATAAGGCTTCTTATAATCAGAGTCTGTAAGCACACTAATTAGAATAAAAAACGTATCGTAATCACACGTGGGTTAAAGGCAGAAATATATATTCCATTGTCTGGTTTTCGCCTTGAACAATGGTGTGACCTGCCGCAGCAGTTCTTGATGCACCCACCCACCATGGCTAGGCGAGTTCTTCAGAATCACAGCAGAAAATTCAAACACAACGCCCAATTTACTAACAAGAAAGGTGAGTGGGCCTGACGAGACGCTGCGTAAACACGAGGAGACCCAAAAATTCAAACTTCACCTTCTCATTATACAGTAATCACACATTGACTGTAATCACAATTCACTACAATCACACACACACACACACACACACATTAAAATCAACCAATTACTGTAATCACACTCTTCATAGTTATAAACTATCGTAACCTCATTATAACACACTCAGTAAAATCATACAATTGGTATAATCACTCAAACACACAATATTTATAATCTCTATATCTGTACACTCCTTGAAATTATATATGTCCTATGATCACAATCATTACAATCAAACACTGCCTATAGTCATACACTATCTGTAATCACACACTCATTATAATCACACACTCTCTATAGTCACACACTCACTGTATTCACATATTCTCTCTCTCACACACACTATAATTATATTCACCACAGTTTTCAGCCATGCATACAGATACAGCTGCAGTGACCTCCAACTACCAGAATTCCTGCTCCAGCTCACCTGAATACTAATAAAACACACCTGGAGTCAATCACACACACACACACACACACACACACACTATTCACCCATTGTGAAGTGTACAATCTTTGTGATTTGCTCCAGCAGTTTATTAAGCCTTTCTCATCATTGTCTCGCAGTTTTATTCCTGTTGCTGTGTTACAGGTTTCTGATCCTGACAAGCAATTAGGACTGCTGGATCATTACAGCTCAATATAGCCAAGGTGGGTCGAGCGTCTTCAAATCCTTACTCCAATGTGGTGAGTGAGTCGCAATTTATTTATTTTTTACTGCCTGTACAGATATGTCATTTAGAAGAGTTTCTATTTGTCACTACACTGCTTGACTGCTTGATGTGGCAGGCAATTTTATTGATCGAGCTCTCAGCACGCAAATCCAAATAACCTTGTGCGAACTAATCCCACGTCTGAGCCATTTTGCAAAGCAAGCACTGGGACACACACCCATGGGGGAGTGGGTGGTGGTTGATCATCAATCACTGCAAAGAGCCCATGTTACAAGTAGGAATTCTGCTCGATTTTAAACTATCATTCCTGGTCTTGGTCACCTCAAAATTTCCAGTTATCTTGAGATTCCCCTGGATATTCCAGCACGAATAATTCCTTAATGTCTTGAAAGAATATGGAGCTTGTATTTTGCCAAGCTTATCATCTTTGTTGGTCTGCGATTACTGTACCAGCAACAGCAGTTCATGTTGTCAATCCTCACGAGTATCAAAAGCCAATGTTCTTCCACCTCACTGCCTGATGATTATGCGATTGAGCTGCTTGCAGAAGCTACGCCCCCTCATCAGAAAGTGTATCCTCTTTTTCAGAAAGGAGCAATAGCCATGGAGAGATATATCACAAAGGATGTATCTATCTATCCATCCATCCATCCATCCATCCAACCATCCAACCATGCTTGACCTGTAGGGCTTTCTTTGGATTGCATGGTTTTCCAGTGCCTCATAAAAGATGTGCTCAGAGATATGTTTGGAAGATGTGTCATCACCAATATCGATGCTGTTCTTATTTATTCTCCAGACCTACCCACTCACGTGGGACATTTCAAGAAGTTTTTGTCACACCTGTTATATCATCACACTCACTCACACACTCATCGTCTATACAGATTTATCCTGTATACAGGGTCGCAGGGCCTGAAACCTATTCCAGAAAAGTTAGGGCATGAGGCAGGGTACACCCTGGACAGGGTGCCAATCCATCACAGGACACACATGCTCACACACTAAGGCCAGTTAGCCTAATCTTTATGTCTTTGGACTGTGAGAGGAAACCGGAGTACCAAAAGGAAAGCCACCAAGCACGGGGAGAACATGCAAACTCCATGCACACAGACACCAAGGTGTGAATCGAGCCCAGATACTGGAGGTGCAATGCGACAGTGCTAAATGACACTGTGGATACTGAATTCTACAGTAATCTTACTGGGTTATGTTTCTGGGCCTCAAGGGGGCTTGATGGATCAGATTTAGGTTATAAAGAGCTGCAGCTATTTAAACGTTTTGCCAATATTTATCTCTGGTTTATTCAAGGGATCGGTATGATCACCTCACCATTCTCTGCCCTGTTGAAAGCTTGGAAGCCTGGAATGGAGCTACAATGTAGGCAATTGATAGGGTTGGAGGGGGCCCAGCATCCACTCGTAATTTATACTGACCACCAAAACTTTGTAAAGAATGCTAAACCCCTGAACGCATTGCGAGCTATATTGGCACATTCCTTCAGAATATTTGATTTTGCCATTAATTTACCAAGAACACTAAAAAGTTAATGCACTGTCTCGCCAATGTCCCAGTATACCCAGAGAAACCCCAGCCGAATGTATATTGCCAGCATCACACATCATCTGAGCAATCATCTGGGACTTTGACTAGGGAATTAACTGTGGTCTCATGAATAGTGCTCCCCTTCATTGCCAGAAAGGTGTGTGCCACGCCAGTTAAGATATCATCTTATGACTTGGACTCATACCTCTCCAGCTATGGGGCACCCTGGCTTTATGGAGAAATTGGTCTTTGCTTAATGCCTGGATACATTCACCAAGCCCATGGCCAGGTCAATCAGGCCAACCAAGATGTTGGACATTTTCTATAGACTTTTTATTCCAAGCACCTTTATAACAACATGCTTATTATAATCACACACTCACTATAATTGCACACTCACAATTTTCACACACTCACTATAAACACACACTCACTATAAACACACACTCGCTATAATCACACACTCACTGTAATCACACACTCACTGTAATCACACACTCACTGTAATCACACATTCACGATAATCACACACTCACCATTTTCACACATTTCACTCATGTGTGTTTGTGCTCTGCCTTCAGCCAATGTGATTGTGATCAATCCAGGTATACTGTACTGCCAAGACGGCAATAATTAAATTCCACCTGAGATTTGAAAGCACACCTTCAGTGAAGTAAATCTCTTCTTTCCTGCTCTATATAACAATGATAACTGTTCAACTCTTTTCAGTAATAGTGGACATTTTCAGAATTCTTCAATAATGAATTAATGAAGTGAGAATGAAGGGATGCAAAATCCTCCATAATATGTAAAAAAGTGTGTGTCATACAAAAAGGAAAATGTTTATATAATGTTTTCCCCCAAAAGTTAATATTCCTTTTTTTATTCCTTACTTCTCTCCCTGAATAGATATGGCTGTTCTAACAATCTACGTGATGTGTGCAAGGTTAAGTGTGACTTTTATATGAACATAGCTATTGGGTTCGTTTTTTCTCTCCAGTCCGTAAAGAAATGCACTTTTTGTATTTGGTACATTTTTATATACAATGACAAAATGTACAGCATGCAGCCATTTGATGGAACAGCTATTATTTAGTTATGATTTATATAAATAAATAAATAAATAAATAAATAGGTCCTAGATTTTGAACTGGCATTGTTTAAAAATATATACAGTGGTGTGAAAAACTATTTGCCCCCCTCCTGATTTCTTATTCTTTTGCATGTTTGTCACACAAAATGTTTCTGATCATCAAACACATTTAACTATTAGTCAAAGATAACACAAGTAAACACAAAATGCAGTTTTTAAATGAGGGGTTTTATTATTTAGGGAGATAAAAAATCCAAACCTACATGGCCCTGTGTGAAAAAGTAATTGCCCCCTGAACCTAATAACTGGTTGGGCCACCCTTAGCAGCAATAACTGCAATCAAGCCTTTGCGATAACTTGCAATGAGTCTTTTACAGCGCTCTGGAGGAATTTTGGCCCACTCATCTTTGCAGAATTGTTGTAATTCAGCTTTATTTGAGGGTTTTCTAGCATTAACCGCCTTTTTAAGGTCATGCCACAACATCTCAATAGGATTCAGGTCAGGACTTTGACTAGGCCACTCCAAAGTCTTCATTTAGTTTTTCTTCAGCCATTCAGAGGTGGATTTGCTGGTGTGTTTTGGGTCATTGTCCTGCTGCAGCACCCAAGATCGCTTCAGCTTGAGTTGACGAACAGATGGCCGGACATTCTCCTTCAGGATTTTTTGGTAGACAGTAGAATTCATGGTTCCATCTATCACAGCAAGCCTTCCAGGTCCTGAAGCAGCAAAACAACCCCAGACCATCACACTACCACCACCATATTTTACTGTTGGTATGATGTTCTTTTTCTGAAATGCTGTGTTACTTTTATGCCAGATGTAACGGGACACGCACCTTCCAAAAAGTTCAACTTTTGTCTCGTCGGTCCACAAGGTATTTTCCCAAAAGTCTTGGCAAACATTGAGATGTTTTTTAGCAAAATTGAGACGAGCCTTAATGTTCTTTTTGCTTAAAAGTGGTTTGCGCCTTGGAAATCTGCCATGCAGGTCGTTTTTGCCCAGTCTCTTTCTTATGGTGGAGTCGTGAACACTGACCTTAATTGAGGCAAGTGAGGCCTGCAGTTCTTTAGATGTTGTCCTGGGGTCTTTTGTGGCCTCTCGGATGAGTCGTCTCTGCGCTCTTGGGGTAATTTTGGTCGGCCGGCCACTCCTGGGAAGGTTCACCACTGTTCCATGTTTTTGCCATTTGTGGATAATGGCTCTCACTGTGGTTCGCTGGAGTCCCAAAGCTTTAGAAATGGCTTTATAACCTTTACCAGACTTATAGATCTCAATTACTTTTGTTCTCATTTGTTCCTGAATTTCTTTGGATCTTGGCATGATGTCTAGCTTTTGAGGTGCTTTTGGTCTACTTCTCTGTGTCAGGTAGCTCCTATTTAAGTGATTTCTTGATTGAAACAGGTGTGGCAGTAATCAGGCCTGGGGGTGACTACAGAAATTGAACTCAGGTGTGATAAACCACAGTTAAGTTATTTTTTAACAAGGGGGCAATCACTTTTTCACACAGGGCCATGTAGATTTGGAGTTTTTTTTCTCCCTTAATAACGTAAACCTTCATTTAAAAACTGCATTTTGTGTTCAATTATGTTATCTTTGACTAATAGTTAACGGTTTTTGATGAGCAGAAACATTTAAGTGTGACAAACATGCAAAAGAATAAGAAATCAGGAAGGGGGCAAATAGTTTTTCACACCACTGTATATTTTATGGTTTTGTTGTTTGTTTGTTTGTTTGTTTGGGAATTTGATGGATAGCTGATACTTTGCTAAAGTACTCAATAATCACAAACTTATTGTAACCACCAACTCATTATAATCACACACTCATTATAATCACACACTCATTATAATCACACACTCATTGTAATAACAATAATATAATCAAACACTCTTTATAATCACACACACATTATAATTACTCTCTCATTTTAATCAAACACTATAATAACACACATTAGAATCACAACATAACTATAATCACACTCTCGCTATAATCACACAGTCTTCATGAATTGTCTCATGAATGTGTCACAGTCTTACTCACACACTTATTCTACATAATTATTATAATCATTCATTCATTATAATCACACAATCAATATATAATATCGAACAAAAATAAACAACACGGAACCGTTTGCTTCAATCAATTATTAAATAAATAAATAAATAAATAAATAAATAAATAAGTGTTTAGGTCCTAGATTCTGAAATGCCTTTACAAAAAAAAGTTAATTCATAAATAATTTTTTCATTTTATTTATTTATTCATTTCTTTCTTTCTATCTTTCTTTTTCTGAACACACACACACACACACACACACACACACACACACACACACACATACTGTATACCGGTAGATATTGATCACATTCCTGTCTCCATGATCCCTCATTGCGTGATTGATTCCAGGCTGGTCACATGACAAATGCATAGATTTACAGTTAGACCTCAATCAATACAAACAGCAAGAATAAATAAACAAGTAAACAAACAAATAAGCAAACATTGAAGTGGAAAAGGTCAGGTGAAAGACGAGTAAGATGTTGGAAGAACACACAAGTAATCACGACAAACTTCATTAAATAAACTGCATCAAGACATTTTCCAAGAATCAAAGTGATGTTTAGAACCTACTAATTTGTCCCTTTTAAATGTCCCTTTTATGTGTCTTTCCTTTAACCTTGACATTCGTTAGACTTGTTTATTTGCTGCTCATGATTTAAATCATTTCTATGTTTTGTGTGAAAATGAAAGTCGAAAGCTTTCTGAAACACAACACTAGAAGCTTTCTATTATAACTGAGAGCTGATGATGTCATAGTGGGCGTTCCATCAGCCGACCAATCAGCAGCATTGATTCTACACACATTTCTACACACACTCATACGCCTTCCCACACTTTCTTTTTTTTTTCTTCGTTCTTTTCAGTCTTTTTTCCCTTCCTCTGTCTTTCTTTCTGTTCGTCTTTCTTCCCTTTTTCCTCATTACTGTCTGTATTATTCTTATCCCTCTGTGCTTCTCTTTTTTGATCTTCCCACAATCTTTCAAGACAAAAAAATAATCTGTTATATTCCGCATGTTTTTAGAATTTGTTTTCTTACTTCCCTCCTTCCTCAATCCCTTGACGATTTTCCATTTTTTTTCCTTCACCTGTCGTTGTTTCTCTTCTTCTTTGCTTTTTGTTCTCTTCCTACTTGAGTCTGTCTATTCTTTCTTTCTTTCCTCTACGAGTTCCCTTTGTTGTTTTAACATTTTGTTCTATTTGCCTAATTTGTTTTTTTTTCTTTTCTTCATTCTTCCATTCACTTGTTTCCCTATAAGTCTCAGATTAATGTGTTCTCTCTTTTCTATTTTCTATTCTTTCCAACTTGCTTTTCATCCATATTATATCTTCCCCTTAACTGTAGACTTTGTGGATGTGTGTGTGTGTGTGTGTGCGTGTCTGTGTGTGTTCCGGTTCCCACCTTGCAGTGCTCATACAGGTGGATCTCCTGCTCTTTAGTTCTAGTGCTTGATCGCCGGTTTGGAACGCGTCCCTCAGCCCCCACCACTGACATGATACACAAAAGATTTTAATCCTGTCTCAGCACATGGGGTGGGGGGGGGGGGGGAGGGTCTTGGGCAGGAGGGCATGACTCTTACCACACACACGATTTATGGACAGAGGAAACAAAAGAGGAACTCTACCAGTAGATGGCGGCCATTTTAGAGGTGTTTAAGTGTGTTTCCTGCAGGAAGTGACAAACACACACACTTACGCAAACACACAGAAAGTTAGGAAGTGACAGGAAGGTCTCTCTCTCTCTCTCCTTTCCTTCTTATCACCCCCCTCCCCTCCCACCCCCCAAAAAATATAAGAAAAAAAAGAAAAATCCCCCCTGGCATGTTTTACTCTCTCCCCCTGCTTGTCCTTCTCTACATCTTTCTCTTCTTCTCTCTCCCTCCATTTCTCTCACTTTACATTTTCCCCTGTTTCTCATTTTCCTGCTATTAAGTTTTCTTTCTCTCTCTCTGTGTGTCCATCTCTCTGACCCTCAGATTTGTTTTTCTGTCTTCCTCCCCCTCTCTCTCTCTCTCTCTCTCTCTCTCTCTCTTTTTGTTTAAAATGGCTGAACTCCTCCCATTTTTTAGGGTTAGTGTAGGGGGAGGTGTGTGTGTGTGTGTGTGTGTGTGTGTGTGTGTGTGTGTTTCCTTCATTCTTCAAAAAGCAAGGCTACAGATTGTCACTGAGTGTAACCCCATGTCTTTCACACATTCTGTCTCCCATTCATCTGTTCATCTGTTCTCCTAAAACTAAAAGAAAGCCATTTGAACCTTTTTACTCGATCACTTAATGTAAACATTCACATCTGAAAGAGGAAAAGGAAATGAAATAAATAAAAAAAAACAGGAGGAAAAATGTGGAAGAAAACAAAGAAAATTAATAGAAATAAAAATGAGCAAAAAGCACAGAAAGAAAGGATAGGTTACGCTTAAAAGGGAAGACTGTGGAGAGGGAAAAGAAAGGAATAAAGGATAAAAGAGAAAATGCTATAGGAAAACAATATTTTAAAAGGGATACAATAATAAGAGCAATTTCCCTCTGGGGTTAATAAAGTTCTTTGAATCTTGAACCTTTGAATAAAAAAGGGTGGAAAAGACCAAAGTTTTAAAAATGAAGATAATAAATGGAAAAAAAAAGTCAAGGTGAATTAAAAAAAATGGATGGAGGGAGGGCCATGAGGGAAAATGAATTAAAAACATACAAAGTAGATGGGGAAATAAATAAAAGAAAAATAAAAGGGAGAAAAAAGATATTTATAAGTGTTAATGTGATGAAGTGAAAAGAGACAAACAGCTGGCAACTTTTCAGAAAAGCTTAGAGCGGGATTTTGAAAATACGGTCATGGTTCTGTGCGCGCGCGCACACACACACACACACACACACAAACACACACACGCCCAGCCATTTGGTCTAACACTAACCATACACTTTACACTGCATGGAGTACGTTCTGTATATTGCAGCATCGCTGTGTTAAGGTGAATAAACAGATTAATGTGATTGTATTTATTACAGTTGGTACAAGTGACATATTTACCTGCAGATAAAAAAAAATATATATTAATGCTTACTTTACCCAGCAGCCAAATAACCAAATATAAACAAACTATTGCACAAACTATTGGCGTTTCTATTATTCTATTATTAAACTATTTTTAATCTTTGCTGCTACTTAAAAGGAACATTTTCTGTTTCTTGTTTCTCCTCCCACTACCTCAACTCATCACCTCATTACCAGGATGTATTGAAATGTCATGTTGTTGCAGTGTCACCTTGTCGCTCTTGTTTGCACATTTGCACGTGCACTTTATGCTGTTTCTTTTGTATAAAAACGTAGATAGTTCTCTGTTAACTTAAAATGTCAATCTTTCTTGTCCCGGCTAGCCAGTTAATTAGGTCTGTATTGGCGCTTTTCCACTGCATAGTACGGCACGACACGGTTCAGTTCAGCTCACTTTTGGGGGGTTTTCCACTGGGAACAGTACCTGGTACCTCGTCCTTTTTTTACTACCACCTCAGCCGAGGTTCCAAGCACGCCGAACCGTTACCAAAACGTGACGTGTAAACTCTGCTGGTCACTGATTGGCCGGAGAAAATCGTCATTACTGTCTCACCGACCTTGCGACACGAGACACAACAGAACCGCTATATTTAGAACAGCCAGAGAAGGATCGGACGCACCCTTTTTGTATTAACCAAAAATTTTCTTTGGCTGCCATCAGCCTCTTTTGAAACAAACTCCTTCGTCTCGCTGTTAAAAACATCCACATGCCGAGAATGAAGAACACCATGCTGTCGATATGCTCCATTGTTGTGTGTTTGTTTGTGGTGCGTTTACGATGACGTCACGGCAGTAGAGGCGCCGCAACTAAAACGACACGTGAATAATCCCGCCCACTCTAAAGCGTACTAAACTGCAGTGGAAGCGCAAACCGAGCCGAACTGAGCCGAAACGAAGTGAGCTGTACTGAACCGTGCTGTGCCGTACTATGCAGTGGAAAAGAGGCATAAGGTAGCTGTTGTACTGTATGTAGCATCTTGGACCGTTGTTTCGCTTCACTGTGTACTAAACTGTATATAGTTGAAGTGACCATAAAAGCCTAGTTGACTTGACTACTTGACCTACATGCTCTCCAGCAGCTCCATGTAGAGCAGCAGGGGCGTAGCGCAGAACTCTGGGCCCTGTACATAAGCGACCTCTTTGGGGCCCTTCCATGTTTCTCATATTTCATTCCAGGCTCACAGGAGCCCTGGGTAGTCAGTACCACTGCCCCTACTATGATGCCAGTGAGGACATTAAAATGATTTACACATAGGACAGAGAAAATTATAATATTTGCTAGGTTAATAACCACAAAACACTGTATCACTATTTATATTCAGAAGAGAACTCAGGGGCTAAAACATCTGATTAAGAGTGAATATAACACAACACAGAAACTGAAACAAATATGCAGAAGCCGTGGAACATAGAGAATGTATGAGGGAAGAATTTGGGCCATGCAGAAAGAGAGGAAAATCAAGATATTATAATTAGCGAGTTTGGAAAGTCCACCAAAGTGGATCAGCCACTGGTCCCGAGGGTGTGTGTGTGTCAAACACACACATTTATTGTCAAAAATAAAGTGACACTAGTGATGAAAACTACTGAAAAAGATGTAAAGTATGAAGCAAAGGTACTACTACTACTACTACTACTACTACTACTACTACTACTAATAATAATAATAATAATGAATAGAGAAAGTGCATCCAAAGAAGAACAATTATTGATACAAAAGTAAAATAAAGATACAGAATATAGTGGAATTGTCCTGCATGTATGATGATGAATCTCTCTCTCTCTCTCTCTCTCTCTCTCTCTCTTTCTCATTTGCTGTTCCTCGTTCTCTCTCGCATGGGAGATTCTCTCTTAATCAAGTTGCTTAGCCTTTAAGTGCTACACGATTAAACTCGCTGCAAGTATTTAATTTAGTATTTATTTAAATATTCTCATGTATTTGCCTCTTTGGATAATACTATCTCACTGCCCTCACTCCAGCAGTCTGTAAGGGCCTTCGAATGTTGATTTATTTTTGATTGATGCACCTCAAAGCGTAAATGAATAACTAATACTTGAAGAGGGAAGAAAAGTGGTGGAGTGGCGTTCTGTTGCGCGCTGTCTGCAGTAGACCTGTGTATTTCAGGGCAAAATGTAATGATTGGACTTCAAAATAAAACCTGTTTCTCATTGACTCGTCAGAAAGTGACTGGAGCTCAGTAACTTTGCTCGCGTCTTCCACAGACAATTGTTTGGAATATGAAACTGTGAGAAATTATAAGTGTGGCATGAAAGCGTGTAATTACTTAGAAATGCTTAATGCTTATTGATACGTGTTATTTCGGTCATGAACTCACAAAAAAACCCACATCTAAGTGATGTGTAAATATGGGGGGGAAAAAAAACATTTTACATTTTCCGTAGCACCAAATGAAATTTTACCTCAGAATGGATGCTAACGGCTGCCTGACAGACTCCATTAGCCAGATATAGTTTGTACTTTTTAGTCAACAACAACTTTGTTTAACATTAATACAGACAATATGAAATGTGAAAATTGATTATGATGGAACGAGAGAAAAAAAAAAAGCATACAAAATGTTAGAAAGTCAGGCACTGATTACTTTTTAGCAGTATACCTGCGTATTAATATTGGCTTATTTACTGAACTACTTCAGGGTAATTTATATATAGGGACAATCGGATCATTTTGATCTTTTCCACACATTCCATAACAATTTACGAATTTTACCACAACCACCGTTAAAATTTGAATATAATGATCAATATATGCAGTATATATACTTGAGTGCATAAGTTTGCATACCCCTTTCTCAAAACACTTACATGTGTGAATTATGAACGAATAATTAAACTTTGGTCTCAACAGACTACACAATCTTGTTCCAAAACCCATCTAGTTTATTTACATTCTTCTTAACGTATTCAAAGTGTGCCGCCTTATGTCTACAAATAAGCAATACTTGTGCAGACTACAACTGACATCTATTTCCCAAAACTGATCAAAAATGATTTCCCTTTCTGAAAGTTGAACATTTGGTTGCATTTATAAATGCAACACAGTCTTTGTCCCTGACATTTTATTCTGGTACATGGTTTGTTATTATTATTATTATTATTATTATTCATTCATTCATTCATTTTCTATACCGCTTAATCCTGTGTTCAGGGTCGCGGGGGCCTGGAGCCTATCCCAGGAGACTTCGGGCACTAGGCGGGGTACACCCTGGACAGGGTGCCAATCCATCGCAGGGCACACACACATACACACACTCACACACCCAATCACACACTACGGGCAATTTGGGAACGCCAATTAGCCTAACCTGCATATCTTTGGACTGTGGGAGGAAACCGGAGTACCCGGAGGAAACCCACCAAGCACGGGGAGAACATGCAAACTCCATGCACACAGAGACGGGAATCGAGCCTGGCCGGGGAATCGAACCCAGACCCTGGAGGTGCAAGGTGACAGTGCTAACCACTACACCACCGCGCCGCCTATTATTATTACTATTATTATTATTATTATTATTATTATTAATTTTATTACCTTTTTTCCCAGTGTTACATAGCCTGTTTCATATAATTTTTCTTCCAGTTATCAGGGATTTAATTTCTTTCCCTTCCTCTTTGCAGGATCATAGAACAGTGACAAATATATTACTGGTTGGTATCTAGCTACATAGTGAAGGTGAAGCTTTTACTGAAATATTGACACATATACAGACTTTTCAAATATTCAAAATATGTTATAAACAGTACACGGTCACATTCAATGGTGAATCACTTTACTAACTGAAAGCCCACCATGTGCTCCCTTAAATGTTAAAAGGTCCACCTTGTCATGGTCGACCCATCATCCTTCCATAACAGGGTTTACATTAGTGATAAGAAGTTTGAATCATTTTAGTGATTCGGTTCTTTGAATCTCGTTCATCAAAATGAACAAATCTTTTTTGAAGTCATTTTGTTTGTTTCATTATTTTGATCAGAAATAAAATTAAATGTTAAATTTACATTACAGACCCCCATAAACAGACCCCCAACTCGTCTACATACAAAAGTTTGGCTATAGGAAAATATTACAATGCAGCTAAGGACATATTATGATAAACAGAATGAGCAGTTCACCTTTTATATATTCTAGTCCGTGTCATTCATTCTTTTGAATCTATTCATTCATTCTTTCTTTCTTTGACTATTTCACTGCATAGTGTCTATGAAAGTCACGTGACAAAAGAACTAACGACTAGGACTTGAAGATTCATTGAGAAGAACCGTTCAATTCTGTTTCCTGTGTACCGCATGGCATAGTGTCTATGGGAGTTAAGTGACTAAAGAACAAACTATTTCGGACCAAAAGACTCAAAGGTAACTACTCATTCCTGTTTCTTATACATAACCTACAGAGGTTTTGCTATGATTTGCATGCGCGCCCAGTAGAAAATGAACGAATCACTCTCCAAGACTACTTGTTCTTCTGAGTCACGTTAAAGACTCATTCAATAAGAACAAATTGTTCATGAACAACCCATCACTAGTTTACATGTGCACATAGTTTTTCTTGCCACATTTTACATTTATTTTATTATAAACAGATGTTTCCTATTAACTAAAATATATTGTTGAGAAGGGCACGATAAATGTTGCTCATATGCTGATTTTCTCATATGTTGTCCACATGAGGTATATTCATAAAAAATGCTGGAGCTTGACTAACAAGCATTTCTAACAGCATAATGTCTGCTTACATTTACAGTTAGGCATTTGGCAGACACTTTTTTTCCAAAGCCACTTACAAAAACTTAATACTTAATGAAATGAATACAAATTTCTTTTCTTCTACTCCTTGGTCCTTTTTTTCCCCCGATATTGACCCAGATCACATTTTCTATCATAATTATCAAGCACTTTTTAATCTTGAAATATGCCTAACACATGTTCTTTTGGTGGTTGACTGACTTACCTTACATGTGGTGTCAGCCATTTTGACTCATATGTTTTACACAGTACATTTCGCTATGCCAAAATGGCATAAGTGCACTTATGCCGTGTTGCCACCAAATAGTTCAGTGTGTTTAGTTTAAGGTCTTTAGGCTTTTGAGTTAAGTCCTTCTGGCAGTGGTAAGAGTTCATCAAGAGCTTTCATTTGATATCCATATCTCAATTTCATCCAAAATGTCACCTACACCCCTCTGGTTCTTTATGTCTTCCTTTTGCCTTTGTACCCAGTCTTTGTGTCCTTACAGGTGTATTTTTAGCCCATCCTTTATGACGTAATTGTTTCAAGTCTGCTAGATCGGTTGTCTTCATGTACAGCCGTCTTTAAATTTACCCACAGGTTTTCAGCGATATGTTGGCCTCGAGACTGGGAATGTCACTGATATGTAAAACATTCACCTTATTCTTTTAAATCATTCCTGCGTTGACTCTGCTTTATGCTTTGGATCACCATCTTGTTGAAGGATCCACTGCCCTTTCACTTTTACCTTTTAGCCTGATAGGAGAAAGCTTTGCTTTAAAATCTGCTGCATTCATTCTTTCTTTCACTTCATGCAGAGCTCCACATAAGAGGAACATGACCTTACCATGTTTGACTCTCTGGACACATACAGAATAATTAAACTTTGGTCTCAACAAACTACAAAATCATGTTTCAAAACGCGGTTAGTTTGTTCATATGCTCGTTAACATTTCCAAAGCGTGCAACCAACCTTATGTCTACAAGTAAGCAATACAGACCTGTGTAGACTACAATTTGACTCATATTCTAGCTGCCTGTAAGGACTTTGTCAGGTCCCCTGCTGTTTGTTTTGAATTCTTAAGTAGCTCTCATGCAAGATTCTTAGCACATCTTTCCATTGTGTCCATTTCTGGATTATGGACCTCACAGTTAGTACTGATATTTCTAAACACTTTGAAACATTTTTATATTCCTCTCAAGTTTTGTGCAGGTTTACCAACTTCATTTTAAGTTCCTCTGAAAGCTGTTTTCCTGATCCCGTTGTTTTTGTTGGTCTCAGCAAACTGTTTGAGAAGGTCCCTGGAGATCTACCCACTTGCAAATCTGAAGTGCAAGCCAAATTTTCACACATGTGGTGCCACTCATTGAGCATGAAGTGTTGACGTTTTTTCGTACTTAACTAATAAAGTACATTTTAAACTTTTACCTTGATATAATTTGCATTATTTTAATATAACTTTCTTTTTATACATTCCTTGACCATTTTTGTTACTTCTGATCATTAAACTTCTAATCATTAAAATCACCAGCATGCTTTGGTGCACTTGGTGTTCTGGGCCAGCATTGATGGTCTTTTCTACCATTTTTTTTTGTTGTTGCTGCATTCGCATTTCTGATTTCTGTGGGTTTAGAAAGGATGAGCTGGCCTTTGGTCCCCAAGGTCCTTGGGTGTACATGATCTTGTTACCAGTTTATAATGGTATATAATGGTTTATAATGGTCAGGTGTAGCTCAGTGGTTAAGGCATTGGACTACGGTTCGGAAGATCCCAGTTTCAAACCACAACCACCAAGTTGCCACTGTTGGGCCCTTGAGGAAGACCCTTAACCCTCAACTGCTCAGATAATCTCTGTAATGAGATAAAAAATGTAAGTCGCTCTGGATAAGAGCATCTGCCAAATGCCTAAATGTAAATGTATATAATTAAAAATCACTGTTAATGTGGCAGTGGTGAAGTGGTTAGCACTGTTGCCTTGTACCTCCAGGGTCCATGTTCGATTCCCGGTCAGGCTCGATCCCTGTCTCTGTCTGCATGTTGTCCTCGTGCTTGGTGGGGCTCCTCCTGTACTCCGGTCCAAAGATGTGCAGGTTAGGCTAATTGGCATTCTCAAATTGCCCGTAGTGTGTGAATGGGTGTGTGAGTATGTCTGTCCAGTGTGTACCCCGCCTCGTGCCCTAAGCCTCCTGGGATAGGCTCCAGGTCCCCGTGACCCTGAATACAGGATAAAGTGGTATAGAAGACGAGTGAGTGAGTGAGTGTTAATGTGATATAGGCTTGAAGTCATGGCTGATTAGTGTGTGTGATGGTCGAAACGTGCTTATGTTCATACATATTTACTGATATAGAAAAGTCAGAAATCAACACAGCTAACTAGGCTAATGCTAGATGTTATCATGTTATTTCCCTACTTGCTTTAGCTATTTAGTAGCAACATTAGCCTTGACTTAAATATGGCAACACACACCTGTTTTAACCTAAACCCTAAACCTAAACTAGCACGCTAACTAATGGGTAAAATCACACCTCAACCACACAAACAACTGATTTGGATTTAAATTATGCTTTGTTTATTTTAAATCTCTTTTAACAAAATTGCTATACTTAAAAAAACAACACTTAAAAAAAGTATCCAGACTCTCTTAATAATTACAACAAATGAATATTTCTCTCAGAGTTGTTGACAATCATCCAGCCTGTGAAATGATAAATGACGTAGCCGTGCTGCCCCCTGCTGGTACAGTCGTTCACTGACGGCTATTCATTTGACTGAATCACCGAAGGTAAAAACCTTTCTAGGCTTAAACTGTATAGGGTTGCGTTCACCCTGTGGGCACACTTTGAAGATGACAAAGAAAAGTGTAGCAACCAGACTTTCGAGACATTTTAATGTTTCACATGATAATACAAAAAAATAATTGAAAGGTTAATTATGTGAGAAGAAAAAAACCCACAAAATACAATCATATATCGCTTTCTGGATGTAATAAACATTAATTCACTCACTAATTATATATACTGCTTAGCCTGGAGCCTATCCCCAATCCATCACAGGACTCACTCACTCACTCACTCACCGTCTATACCGCTTTATTCTTTATACAGGGTTGTTGGGGCCTGGAGTCTATCCCAGTATACATTACTTAGGGCACGAGGTGTGGTACACTCGGGATGGGGTGCAAATCCATCATAGGGCACACACACATACACACACACTCATTTGGGAACGCAAGTTAGCTACATGTTACAAGTTACATGTCTTTGGGGAAGGAAACCAGCGTATTCGGAGGAAACCCACCAACCATGGGAAGAACATGCAAACGCTATGCACACAGAGGTGAGAATCGAACCAGGCCGGGAATCGTACCCTAACCACTAAGCCACCATGTAATAAACATTTAAAATTCAAATCTGCAACTGTTGGTGAGTCTTGCTCCATTTCAAAGTCATGCAGAAGAAGCGACATGTTTGCAATGTTCATGTGGATTTGCCATACAAGAGACTAAATTCATAGTTGACTTTTTTATTTACTCACCTACTGTTTTATAGTAACTTCCTGTTACATATTCAGTTCAAAGTGCTGTCAAAATAATAATAATAATAATAATAATAATAATAATAATAATTATCTGCGATGGATTGGCACGCTGTCCAGGGTGTACCCCGTCTAGTGCCCGAAGTCTCCTGGGATAGGCTCCAGGTCCCCCGCGACCCTGAACACAGGATTAAGCGGTATAGAAAATGAATTAATAATAATAATAATAATAATAATAATAATAATAATAATAATAAATTATTATTATTATTATTATTATTATTATTATTATTATTATGTAATCAATGTTAATGACTGTTGTTTTAAAAAAAAATTTTATTTAATATTTTTAATTCATTTTGTAATAAGTGATCAACATTTTGTTTAATTACTGTACTTAACAGTCACTATTAATAACCAACAAGCTACTCTGCTGCCACCGTGTGGATATATGTTGTATAACATAATAATTAATTACATAGAATTTATATTGAGTGGAAATTAGTATTTTTCTGGAACTGTATTCGGGCCTCATACGTTCTCCATTCTCATGTGATTATTTGTACACACACTGTTAACTGTATATAGAAGAATAAACCACAGATTACAGTATATATTTGTAGTACCAAAAAATGCCACCTCTCTTCTGCCATCTTGTGGTGCAGTACAGAATTACAGCAACCTGCATTTATGAATTAAATTTTCATCCAACTAAAACATTTAGTCCTCTGGAGTTTTTTTTTTTTAATTGTATTTTCTTTAATTTCATTTATTTGGGAGGGGGGGGGATCATACACAAGTTTCTTTTCTTTTCACAACCTGTGATGAACAGGAAGCTCAATCAATGAATCAATCAATCAACATTTATTTATATAGCACCTTACAGCAACCTAAGTTGAACTTAAGTGCTTCACATCATTAAAAAATGACAATAAAATTGCAATAAGAAATAAATAATAAATACAAAACAAAACAAAACATAAAATTATATAAAAAAATATAAAATATCAAAAGGCATTTTAAATAAGTTAGTCTTAAGTTTCGCTTTAAACAGGGGCAGGTCAGTAATATAACGTAGCTCAGGTGGAATAGTGTTCCAGAGTTTAAAAGACTTGGCACTGCAAAAGTGCAATCACCCCATTGTTTGTACCCCAGCATTGTGATGTGAGAAATTTAAGTCAATTTACTCATTTATTCAATTTACAATTTACTGAGTTGATTCTTTTAATGATTCTTTGAATAATATTATATGTTATATATTATATAGTCCTATCGCTGATAGGAATAATTAAGATTTTTAGTTTCATATCCGGGTAGCATGGTGGCTTAGTGCTTAGTACTGTCACTTTGCCCCTCCAGCGTCTGGGTTTGATTCTCGTTCCTGGTGTCTGTGTGCATAGAGTTCGCATGTGCTTGGTGGGTTTCCTCTGCGTATTCTGGTTCACGTCCACAGTCCAAAGACATACAGATTAGGCAAATTTGCGTTCCCAAATCGCTCGTATTGTATGATTGTGCGCATATGTGCTCTGCGATGGATTGGCACCTCACCTTGTGCCCTAAGTCTGCTGGGATAGGCTCCCAAGAAGACGATTGAGTCTGTAACAAACATTGAGCCATGTTGATGACCAATGATATTTAGTTAATGAGTCATTTATGTCATTTATTGTTATTTACTGTCTCATTTATTTGTTAAAATGTTTTCCTATAAGTCACATGTGGGCCAGTGGTGGCTCAGAGGATTAAGGAACTGAGTTACTGATCAGAAGATCAACGGTTTGATGCCCATCTCCACCAGGTTGCCACTGTTGGGCCCTTGAGCAAGGCCCTTAACCCTCTCTGCTCCAGGGATGCTGTATCACAGCTCACCTTGTGCTCTGACTCCAGTTACACAGGGAATTGAGAAGGAGGAATTTCACTGTGCAGTAATGTATATGTATACAAACAATGGCTGAACGTATACTGTAGCTTAACTTATATGTCATGTCATACTGACCCCAAACCTTTCATATCCTTTGTTCACTGAGTAATGAAGGGGTGCCATCATATTTTGTGAACGGTATTGTTGGGGAAGTGTGAGAGAATAATAATCACTGAAAGTAGAAGAAGAAGTATGAGGAATAACAATACAATATTCACTTTGCAAGGTTCTCCTCAGGTTCCTAGGAGAGCTCTGTCTCCACCAGAATGAAAAAAAAAAAAAAAATCACATTCAATTCATTCCCCATATAGATTTTGACAACATCAGAAACAAATGCTCTGTGCACCTCCAGGGCGTGGAAGATCTCCACAAACCCCACTATGGGAATGAATTCCATTGAGCGCACAAGGCATACAGTACATACCTTAAACATCACACATTGATTGAGAGCAGCTTATCAGCTACAGTGGTGTGAAAAACTATTTGCCCCCCCTCCTGATTTCTTATTCTTTTGCATGTTTGTCACACAAAATGTTTCTGATCAACAAACACATTTAACTATTAGTCAAAGATAACACAAGTAAACACAAAATGCAGTTTTTAAATGAGGGGTTTTATTATTTAGGGAGAAAAAAAAACTCAAAACGTACATGGCCCTGTGTGAAAAAGTAAGTGCCCCCTGAACCTAATAACTGGTTGGGCCACCCTTAGCAGCAATAACTGCAATCAAGCGTTTGCGATAACTTGCAACGAGTCTTTTACAGCGCTCTGGAGGAATTTTGGCCCGCTCATCTTTGCAGAATTGTTGTAATTCAGCTTTATTTGAGGGTTTTCTAGCATGAACCGCCTTTTTAAGGTCATGCCACAACATCTCAATAGGATTCAGGTCAGGACTTTGACTAGGCCACTCCAAAGTCTTCATTTTGTTTTTCTTCAGCCATTCAGAGGTGGATTTGCTGGTGTGTTTTGGGTCATTGTCCTGCTGCAGCACCCAAGATCGCTTCAGCTTGAGTTGACGAACAGGTGGCCGGACATTCTCCTTCAGGATTTTTTGGTAGACAGTAGAATTCATGGTTCCATCTATCACAGCAAGATGTTCCTGAATTTCTTTGGATCTTGGCATGATGTCTAGCTTTTGAGGTGCTTTTGGTCTACTTCTCTGTGTCAGGTAGCTCCTATTTAAGTGATTTCTTGATTGAAACAGGTGTGGCAGTAATCAGGCCTGGGGGTGACTACAGAAATTGAACTCAGGTGTGATAAACCACAGTTAAGTTATTTTTTAACAAGGGGGGCAATCACTTTTTCACACAGGCCATGTAGATTTGGAGTTTTTTTTCTCCCTTAATAACGTAAAACCTTCATTTAAAAACTGCATTTTGTGTTCAATTATGTTATCTTTGACTAATAGTTAACGGTTTTTGATGAGCAGAAACATTTAAATGTGACAAACATGCAAAAGAATAAGAAATCAGGAAGGGGGCAAATAGTTTTTCACACCACTGTACATGAGGCACATTTTCAGTTTATGTGGTTGTTTATAATTAATAATTGCTCATATATCAGCAGTGTGTAAGTGTATAAACTCATCAGGCTGATTAATGAGGCTTTGAGTGATGTCATGCTTTGATGAATCTGATTGAGGTCCTCATTGATCAGCTAAATGTCAGCTGTCAGACACACAGCCTCGCGGAGGATCTGAAATGTGCACACACACACACACACACACACACACACACACACACACACACACACACACACACACACACACACACACAATGAAATTTAAAGAAAGAGCAAGTGTGTGTGTGTTTGTGCGTGTGTTTGTGTGTCTGTTTGATGTTTCTCATCTTCCTTGAGACTGTGCAATGCAATGATTGATCAGCAGCTCAATCAATTTATCTCAAAATCACAAAAAACACAGATTTCAGATTCACCCTCAAAACCCAGCTGGAATTACATATCGATCTGAAATAATAATATCTCAGCTCTGATAAAAACAGATAGAAACATGTGCTCGGGCAAGGTGACTGAAGGAGATTGAGGAAATTACAAGCAGTCAGTAGATGGCAGTAAGTGTACATGGTGGTGATGGGTCTTTCCTCCATCTCTCACTTTGTCTCTGTTTGTCTTGATTTAACCTATTGATATTGAGCTTGAGGAGCTTGAGTCAAATGTGATCATCCAAATAGCAAATATGGTCACTTGACCATCACACGTGACCATTTTGTCTCCCCCCCCCCCAGTCTATTGTTTAGGACATTATTGTTTAATGTTGGACTGCGCTGTTGTCTGCTGCTGTTTGATGTTCAACATACAGTAGCAACATTGCCTGGCGAGACTATAATTTGTCCCTCACTCAACATGTCCATGATGAGAATGAATGACAACAAATTTGTCTCTGTCTTTTGATATCGACTCATGGAATTTGCAATTAAACAGCTTAGGCAATATAGAGAGTAGTAGAGCCATACTGTATAAAGCATTGAAAGTATATGGACCAAGACTTATAAGGTGCTGGAACAGAATGGCTTAGGCAATATAAGGACATGATAAATTATACACTGGAAGGACAGGGGCCAATACTTATGAAAGTGGAACCACAGGATTTTGGAGATAAAGGGAACGAGGATGCTGAAAATATAAGGAAAAAGATTTGACACTTGAAACATATTGTTTTGGAAATATTGGGACCTGACTTATAGGGCACTGGAAATCTAAGGACCAATATTTATGATACTATAACCACAAGGTTTTGGCAATAGAGGGGCTTATATGTCACTAGAAATATATGGACAAAGGCTTATAGCACTCTCAAATACAAAGACCTAACATACTGTCTAGGGCACTGGAAATATAGGGACCGATACCTATGTTACTGGAACCCTAGGGCTTTGGCAATATAAGGACCTGACTTATATGAAACTAGAAATGTATGGACTAAGGCTTGCAAATTCAAATGACAGTGCATGGAAATTATAGGGACCAGACTTATAGGCCTATTACTTAGACTTATTAAGATCTAACTTACTGTATAGGGCACATGAAATATAGGGACCAAGTCTAAAATGGCACTACAGGGTTTGGGAAATATAGTCCTGCCTTACAGGATACTGGAAATATAGGCACTTGACATTTTGAGCATTGAAAATGTAGGGATCAATACTTATAAGACCCTGGACTGACAAGGCATTGAAAATATAGTGACCTGACTTATAGGGCACTGAAAATATGGGCATCAAGGTCTGTGACACAGGACCCACAGTGACCTGACATATGGACCAAGACTTAATAGGACAGTCCAATGACAGGGCTTTACAAAAAAATAAAAAAATTAAATAGGAACCAGACATATAGGCCACAGGAGCAACACTGTGCTGGCACTATGAAGACCTGACATATAGGGTATGGGAAATACAGGTGCCAAGACTAATATAGCACTAGAACTACATGGTTTTGGAAACATAGTGACCTGCCTTACAGAGCACTGGAAAGATAGGAACCAAGACTTATGACGGTGGAACCACAGAACCATGGAATATAGGGACCTGCCATTGGGAAGATAGGGTCCTTAACATGATGTTCATTGGGACCCAGACCTGTAGGACACTAGGGATATAAGGAGCAGGAACTGATAAATGGGACTAATAAAACAAGGGGCATGAATTTATAGAGCAATCAAACCACAGTGCTCAAGAAATTTAGGGCACCGGAAACATAGGTCCCTGGACATAGGGCACTGACATCATCATAACATTCTAAACGTATTAGACGCTGGGTTTTAGGGCACTGAGAAGAAGGGATCTGAGCTTATGGGGCACTGGGAAAAACATGGACTAGGACTTATAGGAGATTTGGAACACTGGGTGTTGAACTTTGAAGGCACTGAAAACAATCATAAAACTTTGTAGGAACTTCAACATATAGAACACTAAAAAGACCCAACTCTGGAACTATAGTGTGCTGGAAATACCAAAGCTTGGACATATAGAGCAGGTGGAACAACGGGTTATGGCCTTATTGCATTCAGAGAATAAAGGATTTTGAATTCCACTGGGATTGAACACTAAGCCTTGTGATGCGGAAATGTGAAGCTTTATAAATTCCGGATGTAGGTAACATATGGTGTTATTATAAAATCCTGAGCACAACAGAATAAAAACCAGGACACTTTCCAGTGCTACAAGAATACAGGTGATGGAAGGAAGATAATATTTTTAAACACGCAACTTCTTCATTTCTTCTTTCATTTCTGGAGGAACTGATTGGAAAAAAAGACAAATACGTTATTGAATATGCAACTCTTGGTCGTTTTTCTCTTGCTATTATGTTTTTCTTTTTTTAATCTTTCAATCTATCCCACAGGCAGCAAAAATATGCTGAACAATTCAGTGTGTGTGTGTGCATTCTGTGTATATCTCATACTTCTGCTGAATCTCTACTAAGTTGGATGATCTGGTAAATGGTCTTTGCTATTGTGATAATATTTCAGTTTGTATTCCTTTGTAAAATCCAAATATCTGCAGGCTTGTGTTATTAAGATAAAGAAAAGACTTTAAGCAGACAAAGGACATCCCGATATTGTCAGAAGAAAGACTACATTAATAATTAACAGTAAAAAGATAACAAAATTGAACCCAGACGTTTGGCTTGGTTCATCAAAACTAGATTTTATTCTAATAAAAGCAACAAAAAGGGGTCAGCTAGTGCATTTTATCAGCAGCTGTACAATGCCGGAGAGGGATTTCAGCTGGCCAGAGGGCAGAGCATGGTTGAATAGCTCTGGTTATTTCTGCCAGAGGGCAGGGTTTGGTTCCAGTGTTGAATTCTGGTTCAGCACTTCAGTTATCAATGCTTGACAAACATTTACAGTATATTTTTGTAAAGTCACAAAAAATGCCTCTGGTATTGTTTTATCATTTTCATCTGATTCATTGTGGAGATTAGCAAACGTCGCGGAATACTCATGCTGCATCCTTAACGAAACTCCTTTCTCATGTTGTTGATATGTAATATGTCTCTGTAGCTTTCTTCCCCTAATATACTGTATATGAAAGAAAAATAACAACTCAAGTGAATCTTTACTGTGTTGGTGTTTGGTATCGAACCTGAGGGTCCATTTTTATTTTATGGGCTTTGTCTCGAGCGACCATAAACATAACATCTGGTTCATAACGATGCACTCAGATACAAATGACTTGTGAAAGGTGTTTAGAACTTGACTCAAGTGCTGCTGATTAAGTTGTTTGATA